>JAFIRS010006837.1:0-31362 GCA_018342105.1 Gonioctena quinquepunctata | reverse complement strand
TTGAGAATCAGATCTTTATTCCGAGAAATTGAAGAAAAAAATATATATATATATACCGGGTGGCACAGGATATCGGGCCACCCCTGTAACTTCTTCATTCGTTAACGGATTTATCTGAAATTTGGTACAGTTATATAAGCAACCATTTCGAATTTGATCACATTACAATCCAATATGGCGGACTTCCGGTTTTTCTGCAAATGCCAGCAACTTTGTTTTTTCAAGTAGAACACCCTGTATATTTTTACATTTCAAGTTCAACTGGTCAAAACAAGTCCAAACCATATGTCGAATGTCATTTTTTTGAAACAATTGAATTTTTTTTTTTTTATTTTACCTCGTGGTAAATGACATTTGGTCAAGGCTACTGACAATGAGTCGCAATAACAGAGAAAACATAATTTTTCTGAAAATTATTTTGTTTTCATTTATTGATGAATCAATTCAGTCACATCACATTTGATAAAAAAAATTCATTTTTTCAAATGAAACCCTATGGGCCGCCTACCTGTCTCTTAGAACATTCATTAAGGAAAAAAATTACATATCATTTTGTATTTCGGTGCAGTAACAAATTGTATACACAAAATCTACAACTAGTTCTTTGAGTTTCCTTTTGCAGTTCGAATAATTTTTCAACTTAGAAAGCTGTGGAAACAACATTTCGGGAATCTTGTCAACTAATTGTGTTTCGCTGTCATCTTTCATCTCAACTCTCGAGAATTAGTTTAGTAGAAATGTAAAACCAAAATTATAGGTTCACAAGACGTGAACAGGATGATATGTTATTAATTTACGGAGAATGTCTTAAAAACAGTGTCGCCGCTTTCAGTTATACGCTGAACGATACCCACACAGAAGACACCCACCAAGAACCTTTTTCAAAAATGTGGAGATAAGATTCCGAAAAGAACCCAACAATGGAAAAGATGATCGTGAGTGAGGAGGCAGAAATGATGAACGTTTTGCTTATGTTGATTTTGATCCAACCGCTTCGACGCGGGAATACCAATGCAATGTAAGTCGAGAAAACGCTAGAAGAATTTGAAAAAAACACCATTATCGTGCTTAGAAGTATAACTTACACAATTAGTTCACAAGATACAAAATGATATGTCATTTTTTTTCTGTTATTTGCGACTCATTGTGAATAGCTTCGAACAAATCCCATTTATCCACGAGGTAAAATAAAAAAACAATTTTAATTTCAATTGTTTTAAAAAAGTGACATTTGACATAAGGTTTGGACTTGTTGCTTATATAACTGTACCAAATTTCAGAAAAATCCGTTCACGAATACAGAAGTTACAGGCGTGGCCCGATATCCTGTGTCACCCCGTATATATATATATATATATATATATATATATAAATATGTATATATATATAAATATGTATATATATATATATATATATATTTGTGGTCAAGAAACTAAATAATATATATATATATATATATATACATATATATATGTATAATTTTTTTTTTAATGGAATATACAAATAATTAACCAGTTCTAAAACATTAATATCATCATAGAATAAATTCAAAAGTGCGGTTGGATGTCCTCTTTCTCAAAGAAGGGGACGTACGCTTCACCACTGACCAGAGATTTTGTGGATATTGGTGATACCATCCAGTAATTATACTCGTGCCATGTGCCAACGTATGGGTGTTTACAAAAGGCCGTGTAGTGTCCGGAAGTCGTTCCAATATGATTTGTCAGTGCATAGAGGATGTAGCGACGAGGAAACAAGTTATCTGCTGCATAAGTGCTCATATCCAATTCTTTCAAGGGGAAGTCGATGATGACTTTTAGTTTTCCTCTGAAACACTCAGTCGGCGAAAAACGCTTCAGATGTATTACTGGTATTTCAGGGAATTTGTGTAATATCTTGTTGCGCTCCATTGAATGACGGGTGTACAATGCCATTTTAAGAAGAATTACAGTGATCGAACGTTTAAAAAAAAATTAGGAAAAGGCTAATTTAACCACTTTTGGGAAACAACTGTCCGCCTTGTCGGTTGCAAGATATACATTCAAATAATGTGGAATTTTGAACTGATTGAAAAACTGTAAAAAGAGAGTCTGAGAATCCTCATTAATATTCGTTGCAGACTACCGGCGTTACATATTCAAATTGTGTCCCAGTCAATTTTTCACTAATGAGAACAAACGAACCTCGAAGATCTGTTTATAGCACTAAAACCATAATTATCAAAAAATTATTTGTAAGGCATTGTAATATACACATTTTTTCAAAAATAAAAGATTAAAACTACTGCTTGATATATTTTATGTCAAAACCATTTCATAACACGAAACAGTAGCAGAGCAACGACGCTACGGTCAAATTTTCCTAACAAAACAAGTACCAACGTTAGCTAACGAGTACGAAATACCTAGTATTATGACATAGAAACATCTTAATTGTAGCCCTAAAAGAATTGGAAATTCCATGGAAAATATTTAATCCAATCTCGATGAAAATAAGGGCCGGTTGTTCGATGAGAGTTTAATCCATTAATTTTGTAAACCCAGTTTTTAATTAACTCTGAATTAGGGTAGGGTATTAGGGATTTTCAATTCACATGTCGATTTTAGATATATCGTTTGAGAGAGTCACCAACGTAAAGTTTTCCAATATCAATTGCAGAAGCATAAAAAAGTCTTGCGGCGAAATCCTGTGAGCCGCAGTGGCGGAGATAACTAATTTTATTTAGATATTTCAATATCCTAAAACGTATTTCGATCGGCACACACCAAGACCACAGACGCTACTGGTTTTTAATCCTTCAGAGCTATTAAAACACAAATATAACTCGTGATTTATGACCTCCCATCGTATAGACACACCTGCCAGCATTGATGTCCGACTTGATTGGCCCAGACGAATCGGTTGTAGAACAGACAGCAGTCACTCAAGTCCACGTTGACCATCGGGCTCTTTGTGCCGACGGAGACTGTATACAAGTAGTAAAGATTATTTTTCGTTCCGTTTCTTCGCATATACGCTCGTTTTAGCGAAGTGAGTTTTTATTTGCTCCCTATAGAAACAGCTTCTGCAATTGATATTGGATGGACTATACAACCTTGGATCAAAAATCAATTTTGATGGGACTTGGCACAACTTTATGATTTCAAATATTATAAGCGACGAATAGGAAAAAACAAAACCGTCAATATTTTTTCGGAAAAAAGATATATGAAGTACCTTTTATTTTCCATGCAGAAATTGAAAAACTGATAAAAAATACAGTTGTCCATTAAAAAAAAAAAAATTGGGACCCACCCAGAAAAAATTAAACACTCTGTGTGACCGACAATTTTTTTTATTTTGTCGAGCTCGAACAATAAGGTAACGTTGTAGAAGAAATATATTCCTATCTGTTTCCTGAATGGAGATATGGAACACCGCGCCACTGTTGCAGGACCCTGTGTACAGGGTGTTTTTTAATAACATGCTAATATTTAAGGTAATTCTTGTGTCCATTTTGAGAAAAAAATTTTATATGAACATATGTTTTAAAGGTCTTAACTTTTGAACTACAGAGTGCTAAAGTTTTAAGGAAAAAATCTTTTTTTTATGATAACTTTGGTATGACCCTAGATATTTTTGTGAAACGTAATACGCATCTTCTATGCATCAAAAGGCATTTTCTGCTTACAACATTACTATACAGGGTGTTTCATAATCGAATGCTGATCGTAAAGAGCGTTAATCCTTGGATGATTTTAAGAAAAATTCTTCATATGAACATAGGATGTTGAAATTTAACAAAAAAATCAGTTCTTCCCCAATATCTCTGAATTTTTCAATTTTGGTGCATGCAGAGTACGCATAAAAATACATTTTTTCCATGATAAAGGATTTCTTAATTTTCATCAGTGGCGTCCCTATTAACATGCCCTGCCATATTTTTGATCAAAATATTGATACGCCACTGTCTCTTTTCCAAATAAATATCATTTCTGTAATTGTCCTCTATCTTCTCATAAAAATGGTCTCCTGCCTTTTTTTCGTCCGACGAACGGTTTTTGAGTTAGAAAATAAAATGCATTCATTTGCTTGTCCCTATGCGAAATCAGGCGTTGAAGAGTAGTAGGATTATCATGTGGGCTAGAAACATCTAGTATGCTAAGAACACATTTCGTTGTTTTCAACATAAACAATTTTGAGACTTCTTTAGCTAGATACGTGATATTATTTACGTTATAAAAACTTGTTTATTAAAAAAAACATGGTAAATTTTACAAATACCGAATTAGCAGACATGCATTATTTATATGGGCTTGCTGACGGGAACACATATGAAGCCAGGCGACTGTATCAAGAGCGCTTCCCAAATAGAATGGTTCCTGATGCTCGAAAGATTTCAAGCACCCACAGAAGGTTATGTGAAACAGAAAGTTTTGAGCCAAATCATCACTTGAAAGGAGCACATCGGACTGCAAGAACTCCAGCAATTGAGTAGCTGTTTCAAATTCAGTTGACGAAAAACCTGAAATAAGTACGCGGCAAGTTTCCAATAATTTGAATGTCACCCATATTCTAGTATGGAGGATTCTTCATGATTATTTATTATATCCCTATCACATTCAACGGGTTCAGGCTCTACTTCCTCGAGACTTTCCATGACGAGTGAATTTCTGCCAATGGTTTCTCCAAAAAGTTACCGAAAATCCTTTATTTGACAGGGAAATTTTATTAACGGACAAAGCTAGTTTTACTAAAAACAGGATCAGAAATTTTCATAATAATCATTTTTGGGCCGAGGAAAATCCGCATGCAATCGTGGAATCTCATCGCCAGGAGCAGTTCTCATTAAATGTCTGGGCTGGAATTATTGGAGATTACCTAATTGGACTTTTTTTTTCACTACGTAGATTAAATGGACATAATTATCGCCGATTTCTTGAAGATAATTTGCCAATTCTGTTGGAAGATGTTCCTATTTTAATGCGAAATGTGTTTTATGCACGATGATGCACCTGCTCATCTTAGTGCTCTGGCACGCGAATATTCAAACCAAAACTTTCATAATCGCTGGATAGGTCGTGGGGGAACAGAGTCATGGCCAGCTAGATCCCCAGACTGAAACAGTCTTGATTATTTTTTTTGGGGACATCTCAGGACTTTGGTGTACAGGTCAACCAATTCTAACTGAGGAAGAATTGCGAAACCGCGTAATAGTTTCCTGTGAAGCAATAAGGAAGACTCCAGGAATTTTCCAAAGAGTACGCGAGTCAATGACAAGGAGGGCTGGTGCGTGCATACTTGCAGGAGGCGGACATTTTGAACAGTTAATTTGATTTTGGTATTTTTTGTTCATAATAGTTGTTTTTAATAATAAAAAATTTATTTTTTTGCGTATTTATTACAAAAACTAAATAATAGTTACCATAAAATTATAAAAATCTTTCCTAGATCCTTTGGTTACCACAATTGTGAAATTAAGACTAAGAAAAAAAATCGAATGGGGACAAATGAATGTATTTTATTTTCTAAATCAAAAACCGTCTGCTGGACGAAAAAAAGGAAAGAGAACATTTTTATGAGAAGATAGAGGACATTTACAAAAATTATATTTATTTGGAAAAAAGACACTGGCGTATCATTATTTTGATCAAAAATATGACAGGGCATGTTAACATGATGAAAATTAAGAAATCCTTCAACATGGAAAAAATGTATTTTTATGCGTACTTTTCATGTACGAAAATTAAAAAAAAAAAGCCAAAGCGGTTTCAGAGATATTTGGGAAGATCTGATTTTTTTGTTGAATTCCAACATCCTGTACCTCAGAAATAAAGCGGTTGCGGCCCTATGTTCATATGAAGAATTTTTCTTAAAATCATCCAAGGATTATCGGCATTCAATTATGAAACACCCTGTATTATGCAACGATTATGTAATGATAGCTATTAATACATGAGCACGAGGTAAGTTACAACACGAGCCGAAGCCGAGTGTCGTAAACCGTGTGCGAGTGTATTGATAGCCATTACATGATCGTTTCATACACTATTTTTTCTACGACCAATAAGTAATAAAATAAAAACAAGAATTTCTGGTGGTGTACCAGATAATTCTTCCCAGCTCGACATACTTATAGGTACTTTTGACGCGTTATGATTGAATGTCAATTAAAATTAAATGTCAAACAAGTATGTAGGAACATATCACTTGATTATCCCCAAAATCTGTTTTGAAATGAAAATCCGTGTTAAAATGGATAATATTAATAAATCGGTAGCAGATATTCAATTCGCGTATTATAATACGGGAGTAAAAAAAAACATGTATTCCTGCCACTGGCATTCGTACGGGATTTGCACTGAATCATTTTAAAGAGAAAAGTGATACGCCACTGCTTCTTCCCAAAGTACTATTTTTGAAATCCTCATTCTTTTCTGAGCAAATCTGGTCTCTTACTTTTTTTTCGTTTGACGTACGGTTTTCGCATAAAAGAATAAAATTCATTCATCTGCACCTTGTTATAAATTGAGTATTTCCAAGGGTTTAAAACGTTTCTAGTAAGTAAGAGACTGATTTTGTTCTGTAAACATGAACAGTTTTGAGTGTTGTCTACGTAGTCTAGTTGTCACGTATTTAAGTTATCAAAATTAACAATATTATTTTCCATTATATATGGATTACATGTATGGAAGCCAGGCGGTTGAATGAAGACCGCTTTCCTAATAGATATATTTCGGATGCACGAATATTTTCAAACATTCATGGAAGCAAGGGCGCACCCAGGATTAAATTTCGGGGAGGGGGGGCTAAATCAACATGTTACATTTATGTAAGAAACAAAATAATTTATTAATTAAATATAAACATAATATAAAACAAAACATATATTTACCTATTATAGTACAAAATCCGCTAAATCAACATGTAACATTTATATAAGAAACAAAATTTACTCCTTAAATATAAACATAATACCTTCAAAACTTTCATTAAACATAATCTATTGAAGTACAAAATCCAGACAACGTTTTTCCTGAGTAAGTCTTTCAATAATTTTTTCTGGATTTAGATTTTCTTGCAAATGTGATGTGCTGGGGTCTCAAAAATTGCTTCTTGCGATGTAATTGTAGTTACAGTTTGATTGTCATTTAGGTATTTTAGATTATTTAGGTTCCAAATATCCGAGTAAAGATGGCTGTCTCTCACTCATGTTTTTCTGAAAAATATGAAATATGTTTATTATTTACAATTACGTAATTATATTAAGGTTATATAATATATATTAACTTTCAGTAGTTGGTGGTTTTACTCACTCTCTACTTTACTCTCACAGCTTACACTAATTCACTTAATTATATGCTGGTATTCTGGTATTTCAACAAAAATATTGTAGCTGCAAAAACACTATTTTTATGTTCGAATCTGTGATGGGATTTATTGATTAGTTAACCAAGTTCGATTGACTATTGACTTGCCCAGACAGTCATCTCGTTACGAGATTCTCGTAAGTGTAATCAAATTCAGATTACACCGTCGGTCATCGTTTCACTACGGTCGCTACCTTGCACACATCCCGTATCCGGTACATCATAAAGTATGTACCCTAATATAAAAGATCCATTGTTGAATCTTGTGAATAGTTCTTTAGAGACCGGCGAATTTCCATCCATGCTGAAAGTTTCGACTATAATACCAGTCCCAAAAGTTAAAAACTCCAATAAAGCCAATGATTTGAGACCTATTAATACACTATTTACAATAGAGAAATTATTAGAAAGAGTGGTATACATACAATTAATTGAGTTTATCGATAGCCACAATCAGAAAATCAGTCTGGTTTTAGATCCCATCATAGCTGTGAAACTGCGGTACAAAATATTTTATTCGATTGGAAGACGTGGATGGATGGAAAAAACATGATCGGAGCAGTTTTCCTAGATCTGAGGAGAGCTTTTGAAACAGTTGATAGGCAAAGATTACTTTTGAAACTGAGAAATTATGGCATAACAGGTACAGTTCTCAAGTGGTTTGAAAACTACCTCCGTGACAGAAAACAGGTAACTAGGATCAATAACGTCACTTCTTCGGAACTGATAAACAATAAGGGAGTACCGCAAGGCAGTACACTTGGCCCTTTACTCTTCCTCCTGTATATAAAAATGACATTGTCAAGGAGACAACCAAATGTAAAATACACCCGTTCGCAGATGACACCCTTATATATTACTGTTCCAGTGATATGGATGATCTGATGAACACTTTAAACAATGAGCTCGGCAAAATAAGCCAGTGGTGTAGCTCTAATACTCTAAAACTCAATAGTGTTAAATCAAAATTTCTGAAGTTGGGTAGTAGAGCATTCCATAGTGAAATTGAAAATAAATCCCTGCAGATAAATATTGAAAATAGCAACATCGAAAATGTTAGTGTAGTGAAATACCTTACCATACCATGATACTGATCTACAAAATGTACCACAATATATCACCCGATTACCTAAGTGAAAAAATTTAACTCAATGGAAATCACCACCAGAACAATACTAGGACTAGACATAATATATATATTGGAGTCAAAAGTGAAAAAATCACTGAAAAATCCATATATCATGCAGGAATGTTATTCAAAAAGAAATTGAGAGACCACTTGCTCGGGAAATAACTTGAACCTGTTCAATTTATTTAATTTAATTTATTTTCTAAAAAATGTGTTATTTTTCTCAACGAAAAACCAATATATTAATACTCACGGTTTTGAAAGTGTCTATCAAAATGTTTTACTTTATATTTTAAGAGTGTCTTGACAAATTTGTTTATATGTTTATACCTCTGTAATTTTTATATTTTTATATATTTATATTTATTTGCTATTGTGACGGTATTTATACACATTAGGGTCTTGACCTTGTGTATATCTCTATATTTTTTATACTTTATGTATTCATATTTTTTTTGATATCATGACAGTGTTTATACACATTTCTGTACTATTAATTTGTTTAATAAAGATATATATATATATATATATTTATATATATATATATATATATATATATATAATAGGGAACTCAAAATTAGATGCCAGCGTCAATGTGGCGAAAATGCAAACCAGACGTAGTACATTGTTTGTCTGTTTTCTTCAGATGTTATACTTGTTTTGAGTTTTTCTTAAAATATTACCATTTTGTATTCGTTTCCAGTTTTTTTTTGTAAAGTGTTATTCATTTCAAGACTCAAGTGAAGTGGGGTACTTATTTAAATCTTAAGACAATATCATTTGCAAAAACTCACATTGAAGGAGACAAAGTATGTTCTAATTTTCTTGAAAAAAAAAAAATTTTCGTAGTTTCTGAAGAGCATAGTGAAGGCATCTGGAGTTATTCATATGAATTATTTTGAAAAAATGTCACACAAAATTTGTGAATGTTTGAATTGAAATAAAACCAACAAAAAACAGTTTTTTATTATTTAGGTTATTTAATTTGATTAAATTAATATAAACATATCATTACTTGTTTTCCTTAGAAACCTCAATCGTTATTAAATTACATACATTGAGTACATACTTATCTAAAGTCCGACCCTTGTTGCCAAGCTCTTGTCTACACAATGGGATTTATTTCAATTAATACATTTTTGTTTTCGGTTGTTATGTTGTCAGTTGGCATGTTTTTATAAATCTTCTGTGTATATATAATGCGTGCTGTTATATAATTGGATGAACTCCTACGATCAGCTGTTGGAAAGCCTAGAACTCGGAATAATAAAATATATCAGATCAACATGGCATTTTTATATATATATAGGACAAGTATTATATGATTGCTCAGCTTTGATTTCTGAGAGCCAGAGTTTTTCAAGGTATACCAACATATATTAACATAGAGTGCTTCTCAAAAGTCCCCTCTTATTTTTGGAACGATTATACATAAACAAGTGAAATTTGGAAACTGAATATTAAAGGTTGTAAACTTCCCTACTAGTGATGATAGATGACGAAATCGTCAAAGATGACGTCACAAGGCCATTGTGACCAATAATTTTAAATGGAACCCTACGGCAAGCGACACCTCTTTTAAAAGGTATCGGAAAAACCTATTCAATGATACTAATTTTGTTTGTGTTTATTGCAGTTTTGGCAACTCGCTTTCAGAAAACGCAAAGCTATGTCATACAGTTAATACTAAAATTCCAAATTCAAGCTCCGCCTCTGGATAGTTGTCAAATAAGCTGACGTTTTTGTTAGTCTCTCTAATTCGACGTTTTTGTAATTGTCCTAGTTTTTGTACATTTAATAATTTGTGTATTGTTGATCGAACGTTTAACTGTTTTAGCAGCTTTTGGTACTTTTAATATTTTTGTACATTTTAAAAATTTGTTAAACTGTTGTGAGCCGAACGTTTAAGTGCTTCAACAAGCGAAATGGCACGTGCTTTAGGTGATAAAGTAGCAGCGATCCTAAGCCGGTCATTCTATTGGTCCTCGCCTTCCAATCCATCTCCCTGTGGAATTGTCATCTAAAAATTGACGTAAAGGTGCATGTGGAGGAGCTCCATCTTGTTGAAAGGTGAGCTGACCCTCGAATAGCCTATCATCGTCTTCAAGTAACTGAGTGATTCTGCGGTTCACAGTTGTATCAAGAAGTTCAAGATACGTTTGTCCGTTGAGGTTACCATCAATAAAATATGGACCTAAAATATGGTCTCCCAAAATACCAGCCCAAACATTCAATTTCTGGGGAGTTTGTGAATGAGTTTCCCTGTACCAATGGGGATTTACGTCACTCCAGTATCTCCAGTTGTGCCTGTTCACATGTCCATTTAAATAAAAAGAAGATTCGTCAGAAAAGCAAAGATTCTAGAGGTAATTATTATCACCAATCAATAATTGACTCATGATTTCACAAAACTCTGTACGTCTGTCAGGATCATCTTCATTTAATTCTTGTACATTCTGCATTTTATAAGGATGGAATTTTGCTTCTTTCAGAATTCGATGCAAGCTGCTTTTCGAATCTCCAGAAATAGTCTCAACTTGTCTTAAAGATTGAATTTTGTCCATCACTGCATGTCCTACAACTGCAACAGCGACCCCTTCATTTTTCATAGGCTTCTCTCGTTCATGTTTTTTATTCAGCACTGATCCCGACTCCATGAGCCATAGCTCTAGCCATCGTCCATTTTCAAAATACGCAGCTACAATGGATATTCTCTTTCGTATAGTATAAACCATTTTCGAAAGTTTTCGAATTGTTGAATGAAGTGACTCGAATACATCAATATACCAAGGCGTAAACAAAGATATGCGTATACAAAAACACATGGCGACAATTTTTTTTTCATAACGTCTGTCTCACCTTCTAAACTATTATTTCTGACAGCATATTATTTTTCAATACAGTGGCGTACCCACAGTGAACCTTTCTTACGATGATAACATTTTAGGTGATGAAAAATAAAAATATCTTGATAAAACTTAGTTTTCATTAAAACTTCAACAACACTTGATCGATCCTCAATTTCAGTACACCGATGTATTTGGGATAGAATTCCCTTCAAAATGATGTATCACAAGTTTAGTAGTCCCATTGAAAATTCTAAAGTAGGGGGTGCTGGTGAGGGGGTTGACAACACAATGATGATGTATTTGGTGAAAGTGTTCCCCCTTGAAATAAAAATCGACGGGTCTGAGCGATTATAAATTTTTTTCACGAGTTCGGAGATTAGGGGGGTGAGAAGTTTTAGCTGGGACACACGGTAGAATAACATATACCATTACATTATATTGAATTTGAATATTACAGAGTCGATTAAACGTCAGCAAGTAAAATTATGCGATAACTTTGTAACAAAAACCTTCCTTCCCACTGTTATATATCAATAAATACAGAGAGATTCATTCTGTGAAATACCACAACATTCATTGAACTTTTCATATTTAAACTACTCTAGTTTTTGTAATTTTGAAAAACGATTTCAATTATCCTTCAAAACAAACCGTATTTGGGTAATATTTTTCGAATAATTAGCTCTCGATGAGTTTTTCGACACAAAAGCCTTGTGTAGTGAACTACAATGCACCAGTTCCATTGCCCGGTCTAGACAGTATCCACTGTATATCACCCACCTTTCAGTTAAGTCACAAGCGCACCAGCTAGAACAAAGTAACCTACTTAATCCGTAGTACTTTTACTTACTCTTACATCTCCAAGGACGGCCTTGCCGCGGTGGCCTGAATAGCGCCCAGTCACACCAACAAAGTGTTTTGATGTAAGCGGATATTGTTGTTTTTTAACCTGTCGATTGTGCGCGGTTACCGAGCGATTGGATACGGACCGAATTTGGCAACGTAATAGATGTATTAATGTCAATGAACTCAGGAGGGCGATTTGAGAAGACAATTGAATCTAATAACTACAATTAGATATACGGATCTCATTTTTAGTGAACGTAGGTATCACTCGGAATCATATTGCCTGATCTCACACATACCGGGTGACACAGGATATCGGGCCACCCCTGTAACTTCTGCATTCGTGAACGGATTCTTCTGAAATTTGGTACAGTAATATAAGCAACCATTTCGGATTTGATCACATTACAATCCAATATAGCGGACTTCCGGTTTTTCTGGAAATGCCAGTAACTTTGTTTTTTCAAATGGAACGCCCTGTATATTTTTACATATTCAAGTTCAACAGGTCAAAACAAGTCCAAACCTCATGTCAAATGTCATTTTTTTAAAACAATTGAAATTAAAATTGTTTTTTTATTTTACCGCGTGGATAAATGAGATTTGGTCGAAGCTATTCACAATGAGTCGCAAATAACAGAAAAACTTAATTTTGTCTGAAAAATTATTTTTTCTTGTCACTTACTGGTTAATCAATTCAGTCACATCACATTTTGATCAAAAATATATTTTTTTCAAATGGAACCCCTATGGGCCACCTACATGTCTCTCTAGAACATACATTAAGGAAAAAAATTACATATCATTTTTGTATTTCGGTGCAGTAACAAATTGTATAAATTCAGAAATCTACAACTAGTTCATGAGTTTCCTTGCAGTTCGAATAATTTTTCAACTTAGTAAGCTGTTGGGAAACAACATTTCTGAATCTTGTCAACTAATTGTGTAAGTTATACTTATGAGCACGATAATGGTGTTTTTTTTTAAATTCTTCTAGCGTTTTCTTGAATTACATTGCATTGGTATTCCAATTCCCGCGTCGAAGCGGTTGGATCAAAATCAACATAAGCAAAACGTTCATTTCTGCCTCCTCACTCACGATCATCTTTTCCATTGTTGGGTTCTTTTCGGAATCTTCTCTCCACATTTTTGAAAAAGGTTCTTTGTGGGTGTCTTCTGTGTGGGTATCGTTCAGCGTATAACTGACAAGCGGCGACACTGTTTTTAAGACATTCTCCGTAAATTAATAACATCAACCTGTTCACTTCTTGTGAACCTATAATTTTGATTTTACATTTCTACTAAACTAATTCTCGGAAGTTAACTAATTTTCGAGAGTTGAGATGAAAGATGACAGCGAAACACAATTAGTTAACAAGATTCAGAAATGTTGTTTTCCACAGCTTACTAAGTTGAAGAATTATTCGAACTGCAAGGAAACTCTGAACTAGTTGTAGATTTTTGAATGTATACAATTTGTTACTGCAGCGAAATACAAAAATGATGTTATTTTTTTCCTTAATGAATGTTCTAGAGAGACAGGTAGGTGGCCCATAGGGGTTTCATTTGAAAAAAATGAATTTTTGATCAAAATGTGATGTGACTGAATTGATTCATCAATAAATGACACAAAAAAAAAAAATTCAGAAAAATATGTTTTTCTGTTATGTGCGACTCATTGTGAATAGCCTTACCAAATCTCATTCATCCACGAGGTAAAATAAAAAAACAATTTAATTTCAATTGTTCCAAAAAAATGACATTTGACATGAGGTTTGGACTTGTTTTGACCTGTTGAACTTGAATATGTGAAAATATACAGGGTGTTCCATTTGAAAAAACAAAGTTGCTGGCATTTCCAGAAAAACCGGAAGTCCGCCATATTGGATTGTAATGTGATCAAATCCGAAATGGTTGCTTATATAACTGTACCGAATTTCAGATGAATCCGTTAACGAATGCAGAAGTTACAGGGGTGGCCCGATATCCTGTGTCACCCGGTATATATATATATATATATATATATATATATATATATATATATATATATATATATATATATATATATATATATATATATATATATATATATTTCCGACTAATCCCAAAGAAATGAAGTTTGTCATTGCGGAACTGAAAACCAGGAAATCGCAACATCTCTAACTTTCATGGTAAACAAGCTGCTTAATTCGGGTTACTTTCTAACGGTATTGAAAGAGGTCATTATTAAACCACTTACTACTTAATTACTAAAATTAATTGATGCAAAAACGACACTATCGCTCTAGAGCACTCACCTTGAATTTCAATATTCCCAAAATCGTAAAAAATCATTGAATATTGTTTATCAAGAACCAGTTCGGCTGTAGATGCAATCATAATTTTTGTGACTCAAAAATATGAAGCACTGGATAAAAAGACTACACTTTGCTCCTTTGTTGACCGTTCCGAAAACTTTTGTCATGAGACATGATTGAAGAAGCTTGAAGCATATGGCAGGAGATATAATGTACTAAGCCTTATGAAAAGTTGCATATCTAGCCATTAACTCAAGGATAAATGATGTTGTTAGCGAAACTCTGCTATTCACAATATACAATCTCTTTCCCAAATTATGGTATACATTTCTTTAAAATTCTTTGATTATTGAAATTCAAAGGTGGATAGTAGGGTCGGCTACTGCACAATTTTTTTTTCTTGCAGTTGTTCACCATACATGGCTGCCTCTGCCCAGACACACACCACACCACTGATCTAGTAATATATTCTATTATCTATACCCCAAACCAGATAAAGTATAATCTGCAGTGGTTTACGGTCATTTATGCTAAAAGCGGTCAGATAAGTTATCGTCTGGTTAAACGCAGGAATAGTTTTGCCTCAATTTGGTCTACTATATACTCCATACGGGGAATGCCTTTCATTTATATTTTTCCGTTTTCCTTCATAATTCAACATTATAATATGTACGATTTTGAACGAACCTTATATTTTGAGTCGAAAATGAATTATTCAACTGAGAATGGTTATGTTATAATATAGTCCTGGAAAAAAATTTCGTTAGCTATAATAATTTTGTGTGTTTATAGGTAATAGCTTTACTTGGAATTGCATGGGTGTCGTCGAGAGGAGCTTCACTCAATGACTCTTAAAGATATTGAGGATACTGGTATTAGTACGGGAGGTAGCGTTGCATCTTTAGAGGAATTTTATACCGAATGAATTCCATTATATGTAGTTGATTAATCAACAGTCATCAAAGTGACCGTCAGCCCCAGCTCCCGTGGTTTAGCTACAGGTGACAACAGATGAAAGTTGCAAAAAACTAGTACAAAAAGTAATTTCATACCGTGCCAAAATTTATGAGGTGATTTTTGAAACATTTAAACCGAAAAATAATCGTCAGTTGTTTGGAAAGGTGGGTTAACGTGTCTCAACTATGTCAAAAATGTATGCAGTGATTTCATACCCATGAAATTTTGGCAACTGAATTTTTGGGCGATTGTAAACTGGGCCGATTATCAGGTAATGATCACTAATGAGTATGTAATCTCGGCCGGTCAAACGTTTGTGCCTACTTTCGGGTATGTAAACTCGGCCGCCTCAATTATCATGACACTTTATTTGAGGAAGATTACTTGCCAGGTAATCTACGTAGATTCCAGGGAATATATTTATAATTTGGAAATACCCACTCATCCCCTTATAATTAACAAGTTTTGCACCCTGGATACAAATAGAAGTGTCGAGGATGATTGATAAACAGTAGCATCTTAGATTTGTCCAGTGAATCTCAGTCGTTTGCATGTAATCGATTATGGATATATACAAGTATCAGTCATGAAAAGGCAGCGTGTTAATGTTGTTTTTTTAATAAACAACTACAAATACAATTTTAAAGAAGAGTTGAAAACGGGCGAAAAGAAGTGGAGGTGCAAACAGCCAAAGTGTTCTGCTAGTGTTTACACCGTGGGCAGTGATTATACCATCTCAAGATCACTCACTCACAATCATGGTGCCTGCAACATTGAAGATATTCAACGAAATATCATTACAAGCTCAGTGAAAAGAAAAGCCGTTGGCGATATCAGCAGTCGGCCAAGTAAAATTTTACATTCAGTTATGGTTAATGAAGATACAACAGCTCTTCAGACAAAGGATCTAACCTACATGAAACGCAATATATACAACGCTAGAAGAAAGTTACTTCCTGTGCTTCCTAAATCTCAAAGTGAAGTTCATAATGCACTAAAGACAAATACAAATTATCGCACAAACCGAGGTGAGAAGTTCTTGTTGGTGAATGATGAAGATTCTCACATACTAGTATTCAGTTGCGTTACAAATTTGGAGAATCTGTGCAAATGTAGCAAAATCTACGTAGATGGTACTTTGACTACTGCACAAATTTTTCTGCAACTGTTTACTATTCACGGCTGCCTAAATGGACATTATATACCGCTTGTGTTTTGTGTGCTGCCGGACAAATGTACTGAAACGTATGTAAGTGCTTTGAACACGTGAAGAAGTGCTGCAGCGACTTTTCGTTCTTTTTTTCCCCAAGGAAATCGTCGTCGATTTCGAAAAGGCTATCCACAATGCAGCTTGTACTGTCTGGCTGCAAGTCAAACTGATAGGATGCAGATTTCATCGATCACAATCTTGGTGGCGTAAGATTCAAGGAGTTGGTCTTGCCAAAGAATACAGAAATAAAACAGAATGAGGAAAATGGTTAGGATACTGTTTTGGACTTATGTTTGTTGACCCATTTGCTTTTTCGTTAGCTGCAATTCATCCTCAAGAAATAAAAATTCAAACGTTTGCGGACTATTTAGTGGACAATTATGTGGCGGATTGTGCAATCTATCCTCCAGATTTATGGGCGTCTAAAACGTCAAGGGCCGATAGAAGCACTAATTCCTGTGAATCATTCCATTCACATTTAAAAAACTATTTTAACGCGCCTCATCCTTCGATATTTGTTTTTCTTGACTTTTAATTAAATTATCAATGATAAATATATGTAAAACTTCAAAGTGTGGACAAGCCATATGTACCAATTTCGGACACAAGAAGAAAAGAGGAGTATTTAGACCGTTTTATTAATAACTACAAAACGCTAAGAAAATAACTACGCTGCATTTTTTTAAACTTGCTTCACATTATTACAATAAATAAGTTCCAAATAATAATTTGAGATAATATATGTATTTTCGTTTGTATGTTACTTATTTTAATTTTAATATGTGTTATTGTTAAGTGGAATTGTATATTATCAATTTATCAATAACTGTATGATCTATGATTTGTATACATTTTGTGTACGTATATACCGTTAATATATGTCTTTTTGGAATATAAGTAATATAACCTTCAAAACGTGTTTTTATTTCCTTGCCAAAGTATGACATTGTAATAATGAAAAACTGATTCTGATTCTCAGTAGTAGGTTAGTTTACAAACATAGGTTACATGGTAGACCCGTAGAGTTCTTAGAACTAAGGTTTGGTATCATCAGTTTTACGATCGGCCGAGATTACATAACGTATTTTGGGGCGTCTTTTAATTGAGAAGATTATAAATCCTTAAGCGTCCGAGTTTACATCTGCCCGAATTTTTTACTTTTTAAATAATAAAAATAATCGTCAGCTACATGTATTGCGTTGACAAAAACCTCAATCAGCGGCCCAAACAAGCTTGGCACCCAGCGTATCTGAGCATTGTATAGCCAGTATCATCGAAATTCGGTTTCATAACTTCATCCTTTTTTTCGGTAACCTTCCACAGTCTGAAAATGAAAATATAATCAGGAAAATCTACCTACACATTTCACAAGCAACATAATACCTTTATGTCTCCGGATTATCTGAGAAGATCAAACGGATTGGACATAGGTATGATGTGAGAACATCATTTAGAACAACAAACTCACTGAGATCTATACTAACACAAACAAAACCAAAAAACGCCGAAGAAAGTAACAAAAACTGTATTTACAACATATCTTGTTCCTGTGGTGATTAGACCATTAGAAGTGCGCCAAAGTGAACATCAGAGTTACATCAGAAATCGACAAATAACCGGATCAAAAATTGCAGAACATATCCTCACATCCAATGGCGATCATTCGATTGAATGGAATAGGACGAAAATCTTGATGAAAGAACCACATCAAGAGAGGATAAAATTTAAAGAAACGGCCTGGCCTGTATTCTTCTTTCCAGTAACAACTGCTTTTCAACAAATTCTGTTGAAATGGACCATACATGGTTACCTCTACTCAGAGAGAGGAAGTGAGATATGGTAGAATGCTAACAAACTGATTTGAACAACACCCCATATATCAAATGAGCAATACGTCACTCTCAAATTTTTTGGCAGATCTCAATTAACATCCGTCATTTGAAAAAGCGAAAAAGACTCTGCAAGAAAAATCCAAATTATTCAAACAATTAAAGGAGTTTCAGAAGATTTTGGAGAACGGGGGCAGATATAGTCGCCGAAACGTCAATCAAAAACTATATAGAGAAGTATCTTTTGAATTTTTACAATTTTTTCATAGGTAAATTCAGCAAACGAAAAGTTACTGACAAATTAAGTCGTTTTTCTATAGGAAATATAATTTGGTGAATATTTTCATTTTCGGACTGTGGAAGGTTACCCAAAAAAACATGACAAGAAACAGGAGATATAATCGTAAAACAAAGAAATATTAAACATATTTTTTTTAAAGAACATCTTTACGATTATATCGTCGTATACACATTTTTGGTGACCAATGATAGTTTCAATTTTTTTTTTAGTTATATCGTATATGCATTACGAAAAATGCGGCTTTAAAAAAAAAATTATTAAAATACGCGACTGCCAAACCGCAGCATTTGAATATCTCTACGATTATATCGTTGTATTTACTTGCTTGGTGACCAATGATAGTTTCAATTAATTTTTTTGAAATATATCGTAGATGTATGACTTAAAATGCGGATTATAAAAAATAAATGACATGAAAGATCGGGACCGCCAAGCCGCCGCATTTCATATTCCTTCCGCAGGACACCATCAGAACGCGGTTTCATACCACATCATTATCTTAATTTGTTTTCATAAAATTTCTCATCAAAGTTTTCTTTTGGATCGAAAAATACATATAACTTCAAAACTAAATAAATATTAAATACTAATACATTGTTTGAAGAACATCTCTACTATTCTGCGGGTGATTCTCCAAGGCTCACACCTATAACTTTTTTATTATTGGAGATAGAAAAACGAAATTTGGGGGTTGTGTATTATAGTTCAATTAAAATTTTTAACATATTTACTTGCTTTGCTGTTTTTCCGGTTTGATCGGAAATGACCCCAACTTTCGATTTTTAAATGGGATATCCTATATATTATTACTTATTTCGATCGAGAATACACCTCACTTGTCAATATTCGACAAATAAAGTCATTTTTATCAAAATTTTTTTTTCGATCTAGAATGCCATGGATCGTGTGAATCGCTTCATTCTTGATCAAGTGACATGGGAAAAATACGACTTTGAGGCTTATGACTTCACAGTCGTTTTAAGAATTATTTAAAAGTCGCAAATTAGTCCATTAAAGTTCTAAATTTTTAAAATGACCTATTCGTTGATCACGGCAAAGTTCAACTTTTTCAATTGTTGCGCAGTATTCCGCAGTGATTTCTGGAGTGCCACCCTTCTTACTTTATACTTCAGTTCTTCACGAGTAGATGATGCTGTTTTATACATCTGATTTTTAATTATTCCCCAGAGAAAAAAAAAAACCAGCGGAGTAAGATCTGGTTATCTAGAATATGAAAAAAAAAATACATTATGAAAAAATATGACAACTTAAGAATGTACCTCGCAGGCCACTGAATAGGTCCATAAGTGCCAATCCTCTTTTCTGGGAAGGTGTCATTCAGATGTTCTCTTACGACTTGAGAATTGGGAGGTGGCGTTCCATCTTGTTGAAAATAGATATCAACTTGGTTAGCCAATGGCAAATCTTCAATGAAATCATTAATTCGATTTCTAAGGAACTGTAGATATCTTTCCGCAGTAGATATCTTTCCACAGTCCGTCGAGTATTATTGGTCCCAAAAGATTTCCTCCGATAATACCCATCCAGCAATTGAAACCAAATCGCTCTTGAAAATTTCCTTCTTGCATCAGATATAAATTTGTTTGAGACCAGTACCTTTTATTATTCCGATTGAACAGATCCAAGTTGGTGAATCGAGTTTCATCTGAATAAATAATTTTAAATGGAAAACGTACATCTTCTCTGTATTTAGTCAAAAACCAGTTGCAATAAGTTAATCTTCGGTTGTGGTCGATATCGTAAAGATGTTGGTGTAGTTGGTACTTGAATGATCCATAATTATATTTGTGAAGAAGTCTCCAAACGGACGAATAACTTATATCACACTCAGAAACAATTTGGCGAATTGACGCCGTACAATTCACTTCAACATAGGCCAACACGTCTACTTCTTTTTCTTCACTGACGATGAAGTTATTGGCATTTTCTTCTGGTTCCTTCCGCATTTTCCTTTCTAGTTTTGGAAAATAATGCCGAGTGAGATGGCGACGTAAGGTAATCTCTGAGCATAAATTCGAGCTGCATCAGTTGCATTCTTTCATGCTTCTCCGTAAATTAGCAACATGTCAATTTTCTCTCTCTCTAGTATAATTTTCCATATCAAATTATAATCTACGCAGCAAATACATTTTTAAAAGTGACATCATATTTATTAGCCTATAGGTAGTCCTAGCAACAACTTCAATTGATTGTCACGGATAACTGGAATAACAAGTATGATCGCTTCATGCAATTATTCAGAAAAATAGTGAAAATAAAGTGACAGTGTGTGGTATCAAATTATTCGAAAAAAAATGATCATCACAAAAGCCGACGAGCCACCCCCTTTCCATTTGAAAAATTAAGTTAACGGTAAAAACTCATATTTGTGACTTTTAAATGATTCTTAAAACGACTTGTGAAGTAATAAGCCTCAAAGTCGAATGTTTCCCATGTTACTTTATCAAGATTGAAGCGATTTACATGAACCAGGGCATTCTAGATCGAAGAATAAAAATTGGAATAAAAATGACTTTATTTGTCAACTATTGACAAGTGAGGTGTTGTTGGATTTAGAATGTCATTCTCGATCGAAATAAGTCAAAATATATAGGATATCCCAGTTAAAAATCGAAAGATGGGGTCATTTCCGGTCAGACCGGAAGTACGGCCAAGCTAGTGAATATGTCAAAAAATGGAAATTGAACTATAATACACAACCTTCAAATTTCGTTTTTCTATCTTCAATAATAAAAAAGTTATAGGGGTGAGGCACCTCAGAGAATCACCCGGCATATATATATATATATATATATATATATATATATATATATATATATATATATATATGTATATATACATATATTCTGCTCAGGATGGAATGAATACTCTTTATAATATCTACGTCATATCTAATCATAGCGGCAGCATTTCCAATGGACACTATACTGCATAATGCAAACACCCTTATTCTAATTGTTGGCACATCTTCGATGACTGCCGTGTATTTTCCAAGATTGATTCTCTCAGCTCCCAGGGAGCATGTGTCCTTTTCTATGAGAAAGTTGATGATCTGATTTCTGATGGTGTTGTGGGTTTTTCCGGGTTTTCCTCCAACTGAAACAGCAAATGCGCCATCACTTCGAGTCCCGGGCTTCAATCAAGATTTTCATCTTGATATTATTTTATATTTAAAACTTTGCTTTTGTATTTTTTAATTCTGAATAAAGTTTTAATTATATATATATATATATATATATATATATATATATATATATATATATATATATATATATATATATCTGTTGTCACTGCACTCCTCCTAAACGGCTGGACCGATTTGAATGAATTTTTGTGTATGCGTTTGGGTGGCGCCCTGGATGGTTTAGATTGACAAATCATCCCCCTAAATGTTAAGGGTGGTTCACACCTCATTTTTTTTTACAACATTTTTTGTTTTCATTTTTTTATGATACGATCATCCCCTATTTTTTTGGCAAGATTTTTATTTTTATTTTGTCATGACTTAGAATAAAAAAATTCATATTACTCTTAATTCACCCTTTTACGATCAACCCCTATTTTTTTTATTTTTTTAGGAAAACGGGATAACGGGAATAACGGGATAACGGGATAACGGGAATAACGGGATAACGAAAAAACGGGATAACGGGATGACAGGATAAGGGAATAACGGGAAAACGGAATAACGGGATGAAGAAAAAATGGGATAACAGGAAAACGGGATAACGGGATAACGGGATAACGGGATAACGGGAATAAGGATAACGAAAAAACGGGATAACGGGATGACAGGATAAGGGGATAACGGAAAACGGGATAACGGGGTAAAGACAAAAAGGGGTAACAGGAAAAGGGATAACGGGAAAATTTTCGGGAAAAACATTTTGGGGAACATAGAAATTTGGACAGGACAACGTCTGTCGGGTCCGCTAGTATATATATATATATATATATATATATATATATATATATATATATATATATATATATATATAATATATATATATATATATATATATATATATACCTCTACTTCAACGGGTTGATATCCTCAGTGAAGTTCTATAAGTAATTTTTAAACTCGTCATAGATTTTTCTTACATCGCTGTAATACATATCGGAGATTTAAGCCTTTTTCCCATTATCTGTTATTTCCACTTGATCTACAATAATTTATTACCCTTTTTTAATCGCAGTTAGTGTTCATACATTATTTCCAGAAATTTGAAGAGTAATATTTTTTTGAAATGGTTATTTTGACACACTATCCGCGGGATTTGTCTATCAGTTTGTTCAATTTATTCTAATAATTGTTGTACGTCTCTAATAATTTTTGATTATCTGTATTGTGAACCTGATCCTTCATTGCAAAAAAATTACCAGATTTCTTTTTGTAAATCTCTATGCAAGTTTCTGTAATTTGTGTTGGAAATATTCGGAACCAATATCTTTCTGGAAGGCTTATTGGAGTTTCAAGAAATAGCTGTTACGTACCGGGAAAACTTTAATAACGCAAATACTTCAACTCAAAATATATATATATATATATATATATATATATATATATATATATATATATATATATATATATATATATCAATTCAAATGTAAAAACCCTTGACAGCCTCTTCTCTCCTCCTGTCATCTCCAAAATCTCGTCCCAAAAACAAAAAACAATATACAGGGCCTAGGGAAAATTGTTATCATTCGGTCATCCTGTCGTATGTTTGTCCTCAAACATATTCGTCGAATCTGACTGGTTTCTTCACATTTCGTTTTGGTCTCTCCTTCTTCCTAATAACTCCATCCAATTCATCATCACTACTTGGGAACCATTCTTCATCATTCAAGGTTTCATTATCTGAAGCATCAGAACTTTTCCCAGATAAAACAGTTTCAGTAATACCCGATTTTTCGTCAACCTCAATGTCTGAAATTTCGGTTTCTCCTGTTTGTTCTTCGTCCGAATTATCTTCTTCATCATGATTCCTATATATTTTCATCTGCGAGATATGTGCAATTCCAACTTTACAATTCCCACCATCTTCTTTATTCAGTTTCTCCAATTTATAAATATGTCCCGGCAGTTTTGCAATGACTGTGAACGAACCACTGTATTTCAATTGGGTTTTCGTTGGTTCACCTGTAGCTTTTGGACTCGCTTTTATAGCCACAATATCCCCAATATTGTATTCAACTCCATCATATATTTTCTTAACATAGTAAATTTTTGTCTTCTGCATTCTACGAACTTTTTCTTTGGCTTCATTCCTTATTTTTTCATGTGTCCGAATATCCTCTTTCCTTTCTACGAAATTCGCCATAGCTGCTTCGAATGGTGTTATTCCAGTTGCTTTATTGATAGATGAATTCATTTTCCTCTCCACAGAAGGAATAGTTTTGTCCCATTTATCGTTCCTAAAATCCAATGAAGTTACTACTACTGGAACGATAGATTTCATTCTTATCTCTGCCATTCCATTGGCCTGTTGAAATTTTGCAGGAATCAGCTTATGTTCAATATCATACTTCCTGCAAAAAGTTTCGAAATTGTCGCCAGTGAAAGCTGTTCCCTGATAAGTTATAATAGTCTTTCGGGTACCGTAATTATTTATGAAGGATTCCATTTGTGTTACAGTTTCTGTGGCAGTTGTACTCCTTGTTGAAAATAGTTTAACAAACCTGGAAAATGCATCAACCACAACTAAAATATACATTTTTCCAGATTTGCTTTTTGGAAAAGGTTCTAGATGATCCAAATGGAGTTTTACCATTGGTCTCTCAGGCATTTGCGGACTGCATAGTTTACCTGGTTTCTTTCCTCCTGGAACTTTTGCTAAAAGACATTCAAAACAAACTTGAATGTGTTTTCTCACATATCTTCTCAAACCTCTGAACCAAAATTTCCTCAGTATGCTAGAAACTGTTCTATCCAATGACCAGTGGCCCATTTGATCATGAAATTTCACAACTGTAGCTTTTCTCATGGAATCTGGAATTACATAGAGCCATTTATACTCCCCATTGACTTTCACTCTTTTATATATTCTTCCTGAATCTATCTCATAATTTTTAATCAAGTTATTTTCTTCATTAGTTCTTTCATTTTCAGTCTTTCTCAAAATTTCACTCATTTCTTTAAGTTTTTCATCTGCACTCTGAATCATTAAAATTCTGTCTACCTCTAAAATTATAGTAAACATATTCAACCTCCTTTCATACACTTCCTCAATCATTCCCTCGTGATTTGCCTCCTCCACTGCTGCTCTGCTCAGACTATCCACATGAGCCATTTTTTCTCCTGGTCTATGTTTTATCTCAAAATCATACTCAGACAGAGTTGTATACCAGCGTGCAATTTGTGGTATGATCGTTTTCTTAGCATTCAGAAAAACAAGTGCTTGACAATCACTCACGATTGTTAATTTAATGCCCAATAACATTGATCTCAATCTCTCACAACACCAAACAATAACTAAGAGTTCAAGTCGTGAAGAGTGATACAATTTTTCAGTATCATTTGTTTTCTTTGAGACACAATATACTAAATGCATTTTACCATCTATTCCTTCCTGTAACAATAAACCTGCTACTTCCATAGATGATGCATCACAGTGAAGTTCTGTTTTTGCCTTCGGGTTATATAACTGCAACACTGGTGCTTTTTGCAGACAGTCCTTCAGCCTACAAAACTCTGCCTGTTGCTTTTCCCCCCAAACAAAATTCACATTACTTTTTGTCAAATCTGATATTGGTCTAGCGATTTCTGCATAATTTTTAACAAATCTCCTGAAAAAACCTGTCAGACCAAGGAATCTCCTTACTTCGTGCTTGTTTTTTGGAATTGGAAACTCCTCAATTGCCCTCAGCTTCAAAGGACCTGGAAATAACCCATCTGAGGTTAATTGAAATCCTAAAAACATCACGCTTTTTTTTCCAAATTCACATTTACTTAACTTGAAGGTTAACTTTGCCCGTAAAAATTCAATAAATACTTTTCTTAACTTTGTTAGCATATCTGTCCAGTCTGTAGCACCAATGAGAATATCATCCAAATATGACACTGCCACTGTATTTTTCAATGGTCCTAATACCAATGATATCAATTTTGAAAATTCAAATGGGGCATTTACCAAACCAAAGCAAAGTCTTTGGCATTCTGCCGTGCCATCAGGATAAATAAAAGCAGTTTTCTTTTTCGATTCTTCATCTAGAGGGATCTGCAGATATCCTGACATCAGATCTAATGTACAAAATATTTTTGAACCAGTTAAAATTTCAAAACAGTCGTCAACTTGTGGTATGGGAAAATTTTTAATTTGGGTTTGACTATTCAATTTTCTGAAATCAATCACAAGTCTCTTTTCCCCGGAACTTTTTGGTACTAATAACACAGGAGATGCATATGAAGAATTTGTATCCCTTACTATTCCGCATTCCCGCCATTCTTCCACAATATCATTTATAATTTTACGGTTTTCGAAATTACATCTGTACGGTTTCAATCTGAATGGATTATTGTTATCTGGAATATTTACTGTCATAAGGTCTGTACAACCGAGTTCGTGTATATTCAAAGCAAAACAATTGGTTTTTCCCGATCGTAAATATCTACAGAATTATCAAATTTCCATAAATTCATAGTAATGGGTTCTCTCTCACCTGAGTGTTCCTCATTTTCTATATTCTCGATGTCACCTCTGATTTCTCCTATGCGATCATTCTCTTTCAGCTCAACTTCAGCTTGTGTCACAATTGGCAGGTGACCAACTCTCTCTTCAATTGGAACCTGAACAAAATTGATTCTATTCTGCTCCAATTTGATGGCTTTTTGAAGAAAACCCTGTTTTTTCCCGATGCTTGATCCTAATTGCATATTTCGGAATGGGTCTTCATTTTTGTATCCAAAATGTAGACTGTCCCCAACACGAACATACGCTAATCCCGGCAATTCCGTAAATGTTCTTCCGATTAGTAGATCTAGTGGTTGCACATTATCCGGCACTACTAATGCTTCAACTTCTTCTTCTACTTCATCCAAGCCAATTTTGATGTTAACTGTCTGAGAACTGCAAACTGGAAGATTATCTCCGAAGCCATATAACTTCTGATTCACTGAATGGGTCTTCAGACTGTTGTTGTCAATACATGCTCTTTTTATTGTGCATACAGCACTTCCTGGATCAATGAAACCTGTAACATTCAAAATATCGTTCAAACAAATCTGTCTTATGAACTTCAAAATGGAATCATCCTCATCATTTGATCCATGAACCAACGATTGAGTTTTGTCGGAGATAGGTTGCGGAGATGGATCACTGGTTACAACAGTTTTAGAGCGACGTTTTGGGCAATCAACTTCCAGATGCCCTACTGCTTTACAATAAAAAAAGTGTCCCTTCTCAACTCTATGCTGCTCTGGATTCACTGACAATTCCGATCTACTTGTTGAAGGTATATCTGATAAATTCATTCGTTCATGCTCAACGGTTGTCCATCAGTACAATTCAACATCTTTCCTGACATATGAGAAGAGCGAGCTTGAAATTGGCCAAACTTTTGATATGATTGACTTTTACTTATATTAGATTTACTATAAATTCTTTCGAATCGTATGATTTCATGTAGAAGATCATCAAATTTATCGATTTTTGCAGCAATAAGACCTGGTATGATGTCTTTATTAGCTAAACCAATCAAAATTTGTTCTTTAGATTCTTCAAAATCATACCCAAGATTTTGGCAAATCATTACTTCATCATGAAAATAAGAAGAAAAAGATTCTAACTTACCCTGTATTCTCTTTTTCTTTTTCTCCCAAAGTTCATCTTTGCTGATTTTCAAGTCAAATGTTTTAGTAAATCTACTTTTGAAGTCGCTAAAAGTACTGATTTCCGCGGCCTTTTCAATATACCATTTCTTCGCTGTCCCAACCAAATGAATTTTGGCTGTCTCAAGTTTGAATTCTTCAGGCCATTTATGAAGCAAAGCTGTACATTCCACCGTTTTCAACCAGTCCATTGCCTTCTTCTCCAGACTATCGCCATCAAAGTTCTCGATGCTGTGACTGAAATCGGGCATTACCTGAAACTGAGTTTGAACCTGGGTTTGTGTTTGCTTCTCCAATAACTTGAGGAATTTCTCTTCACTGGCAAGTCTTGATAGACCGGGAGATGGTGACACAAAATATTAGGTCATTTGTACCAGTATGGCGGTTCTTCAGGGGTCTAATTACGGAATGACAAAAAAGAAAATGATGATCATAGCGCTGGTACCGACGGCCCAATCGAACGTGTCGGATAAATAACGAATGTCGAACGATTTGTTCCACAAAAATGCTTGTATTTTCCGATAGTCGATAAAAAAAGAAGTAGGCGGTAGCGTAATGCCATACTTCTCCGGTGTGACTTACAGCCCGCCATACCGACGCAAATACATTAATTTAAAAAAAACAATTCAACCATTTGTTCCAGGCTAATTTTTGCACAGCTAATCATCGTCGAGTAGCCATTCACGAAATACACCATGCCATACTTTTCTGACGGTTCCAAATGGCCGCCATACCGCCGCAAAGCAGTAACTATTTTTTTTCGCAAAACGATTTGTACCAGTATTGCATTTGGATTTTGGGAAAGTATTTGATAAAATGTGACCGTTATTATATTTCCCATACGTCTAGTAGGGGGAAAAAGTACTGCCATACATGAAAAACTTATTTATTCGACACGTTTTGAAAATACGACTGTAAAATACTTAAAATCATTGTTTACATCATGGAATCATTGTATTCTCTTGGATTGGATGTAATTCTACATAGAAAAAATTATTCCAGATTGTAACCATGGGGCGGACGACTGTCGGACTTAAGCCAAAATGTTAAAAAAAATTAAAAAAATTTGACGATTTGTACCAGTATGGCATTTGGATTTTTGGAAATTATATGATACAATGTGACCATTATTATATTTGCCATACTTCTAGTAGAGGGAAAAAGTGGCGCCATACTTGAAAAACTAGGTTTTTCGACACGTTTTCAAGGTACAAGACATAAAATCATTTGTTACAGTATGGCATCATCGTATTCGGTTCGTTTGGATAAAATTCAACCTAAAAAAAATTATCCCATACTGTAACTATGGGGCGGAAGTCTGTTACACTCGAGCAAAATTGGAATGAATTGTAACAGTATGGTATTTCAAATTTTCCAAATTTGAAAAAAAACTATGCTTTGGGAAAATTACACTGTACTTATGGCGAAGTGCCAAAGTGATGGACTCGAAAAAACAATTTTTTGAAAATTTTTTTTTGGTGTTGGAAAATAAGCCTATACCGTGACCAGGGGGCTGGAGCTGCCACACTCGCTCTGATATGTCGACAACCAATATAATCTTGAAACCATTTATCGAAATAGCCCACCTGTAATATCGTGACGGGTACATGTGAAACAAATTATATGCAATATCAATATTAATGCAGTTTATTCCGAAAGATTAACAAAACTTAATGGACTTTAAACGTTTTCTGAACCGGAATCCCCGGCATATTCGAATTCGTTTTCTTCGTCCTCGTCACTGCTTACTGCATCAGTATCTATAAATTATGTAATTTATTCACACAAGCGCAATACACAATCGCAAATCGTCAACATAAAATTATTTTCCTCAATATTTACCTTCGTCTTCATCTTTCTCTACTCCATCTTTTTCTTCTTCATCTTTCTCTTCTTCATCGTTTGCTGCGTTCATATACCTGCGTTCCCATACATTATGTCTTACGAACACGATGAGCCAAGACCTCTACAATTCGAGAAATATTTCGAGCGCCGGTAGCCGTACAATATTATACGACATAACATCTGGTTATAAGACAAGATTGCCGCCACCTAGGAGTTTGAAATTTTGTATTTATATTCGTTAAACCTCAAACTTACAGGATAAATTAGTGCCATACTGGTACAAATCGTTCGAATTACTAATAAAATCTTGGAATTTTGAAAAAATATTGTACATATACCCCACCTCCCACAGGTATGGCATGATCAGACTTCTATTTATGATCATACAGAGAACTGTTGAAAAAAGTTTCAGGCTGGTACAAATCGTTTAGCAAAAAAAAAATTTACTCCCTTGCGGTGGTATGGCGGCCATTGGGAACCGTCGGAAAAGTATGGCAAGGTGATTTCCGTGAATGGCTACTCGACGATGATTAGCTGCGCAACAAATTAGCCTGGTACAAATGGTTTAATTGTTTTTTTTTTATTAATGTATTCGCGTCGGTATGGCGGGTTGTAAGTCACACCGGAGAAGTATGGCATTACGCTACCGCCTACTTCTTTTTTTATCGACTATCGGAAAATACAAGCATTTTTGTGGAATAAATCGTTCGACACTCGTTATTTATCCGACACGTTCAATTAACGCACACGCGATTGGGCCGCCGGTACCAGCGCCATGACCATCATTTTCTTTTTTGTCATTCCGTAATTAGACCCCTGAAGAACCGCCATACTGGTACAAATGACCTTATATTTTGTGTCACCATCTCCCGGTCTATGATTGTTCCATCATCTGCATCATATCCATGAATTTCTGCATCAAATTCATTTGATCTGAACCTGTGACAGTATCTGCTTCCACGTTCATTGTCACTTTTTTTTCTTAATGTCAATAGTATCAAATTTGAATTTTTCTTGGCAATTTGGTTAAGGAAAATTGTACCGTCTAATATATTTCCGGCTCCCGAAAGGGGGTTCCTTGGGTCCATGTGTCCTTCCCAAAACTTTCCTGCACGTAGGTTACCTTTCCTATTTTTCTTTGCGGATAGAGAGTTAAATGTAAATTTCCTGAGTTAGGTCGGTCTACGTTTTTCTACGCTCTCTATCCAAATTTAGTTTTGAAACCTCTCCTTCAAGTCGCTCCTGGACTTGCTCTTGTAAAGGTAGTATAGATGGATCAGGGCACCTGTGAAATCTCGTGAAAGGGAAAAATATTACGTTCAATATCACACCTCACTTGTCAATTAAATTTCTAAATTCCAAGATCGGGTTTTTCGGAGATTTAATTCTCTTGCAACGAAAAGCGTATCGCGATTAAAACTCACAGGGCGAGTTTGTGTTCGTTTTTCGTTGTAAAATGGCAATCGAGACTTGGTACGATTGTCATAGTTTTTGAATTCGATTCTGATTGAATCATTTTTACTTTGGAGATTCGTTCTCAAGTAATTGTAAGCACTTTGCATAATTTCCGAGGAGCGTGAATTTGAACGTACATATTCGGTAGTGTGTCGTTTTTTGGGGATTTTAAACGAGTCGTCGCCCACTCGAAAAATAAAGGCTAGGGAAATATATTGTATTTCAGTTTAGGGATAAAATAACCTTGAGGTGTTGTTTTCTCTTGGGGAATTTCCATAGTTTGGTATTTTCAAAATTTTCTAAAGGGAAATTTTTGGAATTAAAATTGTTTTCGAAATAACCGATCGGAGGCTACAATTATTGCGTTGAGAAAGAACACTCTCTCCTTGGACCGGCTGGAATCGATAGTCCAGTCATTATAGTAAGTTCACCTCGGAATTC
>JAFIRS010006836.1:0-31393 GCA_018342105.1 Gonioctena quinquepunctata | reverse complement strand
TGGAGGACGCACATTAATTTGTTTTCAGCTGATCGTTTCCTTTATTTTGTCCATTTCTGCCTCGATTCCGTCTTTGATTTCATCGCTGATTATTTCCTTCATCTTGTCCATCTCTGCCTCGACGGTTCCTATCCTTTTTTCTAGACGATTCGCCACACCACAGAGTTCTTTTTTTAGGGCCTTCTGTGTTTTCAAGGAGCTTATCTTCCAGGCTTTCTAGAAGCTTCTCTTCCAGATTTCTAGAATTTTCTTGAAGCTTCTCTTCCAGATTTCTAGAATTTTCTTGAAGCTTCTCTTCCAGATTTCTAGAATTTTCTTCAAGCTTCTCTTCCAGATTTTTAGCATTTTCTTCCAGGCTTCTTGAATTTTCTAGAAGCTTCTCTTCCAGATTTTTAGCATTTTCTTCCAGGCTTCTTGAATTTTCTTCCAGTTTATTCATTACCAAACTTAAATCACCTCCGGGAACTTCGAATAAAAATGTTTCGGGGTCCTCACCTTCTTGTATAAGTCCTTCTGCAAGTCTTTCCTGGAGTACTTGCTTTTTACCCGTTGTTTCCAGTTCCCTTTCCTCCAATTCCTGTTTCAATTCCGCTACCTTCAAGTCCGCAAGGCGCACTTTTCTTGAACACATTTTGTCTTTGACGAGGTATCAGTCTGTTTCACACGAAAAGTTTATCAGTTTGTTAAAAATTCACTTCGCGAATTCTTTTCCACGGGCCACCAGTCTATTGTCTGTTTCACGCGAAGAGTGTATCAGTTTATATTCCCACGCACAATTGTCCACTTCGCGAAAACCGGGCCACTGTCTATTTTCTGTTTCACGCGAACAGTGTATCAGTTTATATTCCCACGCACAATTGTCCACTTCGCGAAAACCGGGCCACTGTCTATTTTGGGCGTACAAAAAGGTCTATCAATTTATTTTTCTGACTATCCACTCCACGATCACTTGTTTATTTTCAAAATCTCGCTTCCGACACCAATTGTAACGTAAATCAACTTAACTTGGTTTAACTAATTTATTTAGCACTTAAAATCTACAACTTAATTTATATTACTACGCCACTGAATAGCTCGATCGTATGGGCTCGTTCAGACTGTCTTACTCCACTTGAGGTTTGCCTATTTATCTCCGATACAGCATTCTCGATGTTTCGAATTCGGACGGTTGGCGACGGCATGTTCCAATTGTTTCCAATATTGACCGTTGTTTTCCGCGGAAGAGCGCACTGGATGGTTCTCGAATATCTCCGGGGATGATCTCATCGCTGTCGATGGCAACACGTGAGGCGACAGGTCCGGCCTAGGTTCGTTACAGTATTAATTACATTTTATGTTATCCTATTTTAAAATTTTTGCCGAAGTAAATTGTAGAAACGCGAGGCCGAAATACGGAAGAGTAACAAGGATAAAGAGAGAGAGAGACAGCTTACTTCACAAGTCAAGCGTGCGTAAAGAAGTTTTACTTCAACAAATATTTTCTCAACAAAACTTTGCTCAAATTTCACAAAAAAGCAGTTTCCAATATCTGTGGCATTTTTACGGTTCATTCTGAACGACTTGAATATTTCGCTTCCTTAATATTCGTTGAGAAAGAGACGAAATTTTGTAAAGAGAAAAAATGGTTCCCACGTTAGAAATTTTTTATATGGATTGTGTGCTGGAGGAAATAATCAGATAACGTTCTCTAAGGGATGAAACATGTTGCGACCCTCCGTGGATAGAAGATGCTGTAGAATCAGAAATAGAAAGAAATAAATGCTATTTGTTTACGTCCTATATGTGGTTTGCTGAATTTTTCTTTGTAAAATCAGAAATCATTGATTTATTCTCATACAACGCGTGTGATTTTCAGTAGTTATATCACAAGGGATGGATATTTTTGTGAGTATACTTTGACATTTTTGTGTCAATATTGTTGTAGAAATTCACGAGACCAAATTTCTTCAACAATTAGCGTCTCTTTGAGCTGGAGATGCGCGAAGAAAAAAAGTGGATATGGAAGAAAATTGTTACTCACTGGGTGAGTCGCGATGCTTGTAGCAATTTTAAAATAATCTAGAGCAAACCTTTTTTTAATTACATTACGAGGGTGAACCACATGTACAGAACATTTATATTTGAACTTGGGAATAATTGAACAATTTAAACATTTTCACGAGTCATAAGAAAGGGGTAGTTTTAACTTCACTGCGCGTAGTTTTAATTTCACTGCGCGTGACTAAACTAATTCTGGTATGTCGGAGTATGCGAGCTCTTTTATGACAGCAATTTCGTCTCGGACTATATTTTTTAACCGACGAAACCAAAAAGGAGGAGGTTCTCTATTCGACCCGTATATTTTATGTTTTTCGATCATATTTTTTTATGTATGATCACGCATAACTTTTTACTGAGGCGTTCGATTCCTATAATTCTTTTTTCAGTGGATAGGGTGTACTTCGACTTTGGTCCCATTTGAATTTAAAAGATGAAATCCACCCCTAAGGGTAGCGAAATGAAGGATATTGATCACTCACCCTCTGAATTCTGTCCGTTAACCGATTCTATCAGGCATAACTTTGTACTGGGTTCTTCGATTTGGATTATTCTTTTTTTAATAGATAGGATATACCTTATTTTTGGATTTCGAAAGGAATTAGCCACCCTTACGGGTAGAAAAATAGGGGATAATTGATTTTTCACTAGTGAACACACATACGTAGTTAACAATGACAGATCGCTACTGACATTATTCTTGTTCCGTCAAAATCAGTATATTTTATGAGAGGATGGAATGATATACAAAGTAATGAAATAAACTAACCAGAACAACGAAAATAATTTATATTACAACAAATGGTATAAGTAGATAACCATATTATTTAACTGGTAATAGTTGAAGTAAGGTGGGTAAGTAAGTATTTTGGAAGTAATCAAAAAACAAGTAGGTAGTAATTGGTAGATTTTTTAACAAAAAATTAAACCGACGAAATACGGAATTGAAAAGTAAAAAATAAAAACTTTTAACAAAAAATTAAACCGACGAAAAAATCAACTGAAAAGCAAAAAATAAAATAAACCTTCTTAGTCTAAATGATAATTGAGCTCCTAAACTAATGTAAGTAACTGATTTTGAGTCGGCGCCAAACAAACTAGCAATTGGATTAGGTGAAGCGTAAAATGATGGCAGCGAGATGCACGGCTGCGTTTTGATGACTTCTTTCATAGATAATGATCTTCGATAATTGTTTGTTTGGCGCCGACTCAAAATCAGTTACTTAATTTAACTCAATCCATTGAACTAAGAAGGTTTATTTTATTGCTTTTCAGTTGATTTTTTCGTCGGTTTAATTTTTTGTTAAAAAGTTTTTTTAAGTAGATGGTTTTAGTTATCTGATGGTAGACTTGATTCATTCCCCAGATTTCACTTTACAAATCTGTGTTATTGACAAACTTTGGGTTGCTCAGAAGTTGTCAAACTATTATTGGAAACCGTTGAAATAGCAGAAAAAAAGTGAACACGAAAACAAAGTCGCTCCGCGTGAACTGCCAAGATCTGTTTCATGCCCTCATAACACCGAGAGCCAAGAGTTTATAAGCTGTTCATAAATCTGAAGATATTTTATTTATCCAGAAAGTTTGGTGCTCAAGACTGCGGAAATAATAGAATTCGACGCTCCGACGTGCTCGAGAGCTAGAAACAAAAGTTTTATAAGAGCTTTCTGTGATTTGTTGTTCTTTCCGGTTTCTTGCATCAATCTTTAACACATAAGTAGACGTACTTCTCGCTCGAACAAAGGCCGTTAATAATGAATCGCTTCAGAAAAATATCCGGGCTGCCATAATTGCTTGGAAGTGTAGTTTGTTGTCTCTTTTGTCTCTCTGGTAATCCAGCGAATGGCAATCTCTTCAATAAATAAATGTCTTATTGAAAATATGGAAATTTCTCACAAAAACTCCTTGAAAAATATCAGACAAAACGGAAAATAACTAATAATAATTGTAATAATATACAGTGAGGAAAACATTGTAGGGTTTCATTCGATCTCTTTAATGGCTTGAGCTTCATTCATACAGGGTGTCTCAAATAAGTGCAGCGACTTGGTAGATTTTTTTAATGGGACCCTGTATATTTTTGGATTCTACGTGAAAATCTAAACAAGTTTGATGTATAGTGTTATATCACAAAAATTATTGTTTTGGAATTCTGTACACATTCTGTAAATTATTATTTTGACTACTTTTGCACCAGTTCAGTGAGAAAACCGTAACAAATGGTACAAAATGGATTTCACTTTCCTATCCTAACTTTTTGAAAGCTATGGGCACTTAGCTCGTCATACCATTTTAATTTTTTTTTAAATTTTGAATTTTACCGAAAAGTATTACAAATGAAACCGTAGCAAATGTAACTAAAACATTTTATTAACGTATGACATACAATGAATGATACATTAGTGAAAACGGAGAAGTACAGGTGTCACAATACCAATTCCAATTTTATTTTTTTAATCTATACTGTCTAGTCTGACATTAACATAATCAACTACCCAGTGATCACAGAAAAAAAACAAGAAACGGAACATTGATAAAAAAGGTGAAGTATAGGTGTATACTCCCCTCTTTGGAATGATAGATTGATGAAAAATTCCAATTTATTCTTTTTATTTTATCACTGTCTAGTCTAACATAAACATAATCAACTGCCCAGTGCTCACAAAAAAAAAAAAGAAATGGAACATTGATCAAAAATTAAAAACCAATTTAATTTTTTTAATATTTCAACTACCCAGTGAACCCAAAAAAATAAAATAAAAATTAAACATTGATAAAAAAGGTAAAGTACAGGTGAATGATACATTGATGAAAAGTTCTTTTTTTTATGTGTCACTGTCTAGTCATACACATGATTTCTACCTTATAATACACTCTATTAAAAAAGAAAAAATTCCGTTAAACATTTTTTTGATACGTTTTATAGTTTCCGAGATATTTAATTGTTTAGCTAGGCGTGCGACGACGCAGAGTCATCGGCCGCTGTGACGTCACTTTACAACGGTCGGTCAGTGCGTGCTCTGCTTCCGACCTGTGTGTATGAGTTTGTGTCCAAAATTGATAAAAATGTCGAATCCAGAAACTAGAAAATCGTGTATTGTGCCAAAGTGTTTAAATACAACTACTAATGCACCCGAAAAGTTGTTTTTTATTGTTCCTTCCGAACCTAAACGTAGAAAGAAATGGATGCAAATCATGAAGGGGGCTGATCCATCCGGAGCCAAACAGCGAGCATTTTACATTTAGCTCAAAAAGCTCTGGAACCACTTTATCATAAAAACACAATCATTATTTTGAATTTCTCCATGATGTGTCCCAAAATCTTTGGCCTTTATAAATTTTTTCGTTGAACCGATACCTGAAAAAATACAATTTCAATATGTTAAATAGTTAATGAAAGCAAGGGCGGATTTTCTGAGACCTCCCACGCCCCTCCGAGTTCTATGAAACCCCTGAGTTCCTCGAGACCTTCACCTGAAAGCGTTGATTTTTTCCAGTAAAATTTTACAGCAGTCCTTGCAGGCTCCTCGCTTCGACGGTGAAGCCACATTAAGAATACTATTGACCAACCTTTGCTAGCGGCACAGTCTTCACATTCAATGCTCAAAACTTCTCTATATGTTTCATTACATTTTAATGCACAGTGATATGGTTTGGAAGGTACTCGATGTTCTGGGGTGATTCGGCATTTCACTGTACAAATATCCTTCTCTTTTAACTTTTACCTTTTATATATCCAATAGCGTCGTCGACGTAGCTGTTTCTAGCCGATCTAAAATAAAAGAAACGTAAGTTGATCTAATATATAAAAAATAAAATACATAAAAATGCACTTAGCCACGATCACATTAAAGAGGAAATTAATATGAGAGGTTTTTCATCTTAGCTTAATAATATTTAATAGATGTAGTCGCGTGCATCCTAATAATAACCTACTTTTGAAAAAATATTTCATGGGTTCAAATTTTAAAAGGTTTTGTACCTCTGGTACATAATGTTCAGGTTAGGTTTACTACTAATTTGTTGTTACATTACATGTTAAAAAAATACAAAATGTAAGTCATGATCAAAACTATGTAGTACAAATACCTACCTACGCATTCTTCCTTCTCAGGAACTTAATGTCAAGTTCATAGTATCGATATTACGTATGACGTACATTTATAAAACACTAGTAGTGAGAAATATGTACTTATAGGGATCAAAAGATTTATGATAAAAAGTAAAATGTTATTAAGTAATACTTACTTTTGCATTTTAACTCCTCGCATCTCGGCGGCCAAGAAATCGGAGTTATTTGAAAAATAGTGGACAATCATTAACCCGTCTACTTCAGACAAGTTATCAGATTGTCCGTTTTCAAAACCGTCAGCCATATCAATTATTATACTTATAACACTATTGTAACACTGATTCACATAAAAACTTAAGTTGAAAACGTTATTGTGGTCGAACATAGGAAACATCCGATAGCAAAGCAATAAATGAGTGTACGGCGTTGTAAAATGACGTCACGCGAGCATGGCGCGCTCGCCCGGAATATTTGAATAGAACGGAAACTAAAATTGTCGTAACTTCAACACTACTCGCTTGATTGAAATAAAACAAAAACAGGTGTATTTCTAAATATTTAGGCTACACGGTCGTAAAGTTTCAAGATATTTAACAGACCCAGTGACATTCTTAATTATACATTAATGAAACAGGTGAAGTTCAGTTGCCACAATACTTCCCCCTTTGGATTTATACAAGGTGTTAGTGAATACGTGCGACAAACTTCAGGGAGTCATTCTGCATGAATGACAGTTTGCTATATAACTTTTTTCCGCAAATGCTTCGTTTTCTGAGATACGGGGTCATGAAGTTTTTCTTAAAAACTGACTATTTATTTATTGCTCTGAAACGGTTGAGATATGCAAATGAAATTTGGTGAGTTTCGAGAGGAAGTTATTGCGCATTTTTTGACATGCAATTGAGAGTTTTATGTTCATCATTGGCGCGCATACGGGTAATGATTTCAATTTTTTTAAAGAAAAAAATGGTACGCCACTAGGATATTTCAAATCAAAGGTCTATTTTTTAATTTCTTGTTCAATTTGTGACAAAAAATCTCTCCTATCTTTTTTTCGTATAAGCCGCCGTTTTTATGCAAAAAAATTAAACATCTTAACGCGTATTTGTCATTCTTTAATACATTATCTAGTAGCGATGCTAGTAGGCTATTGTCAACATTCTGTTAAATACGAATATTTCAACAAAATGTCAAATTAGCGTTTCTTCATTTTCAAGCTTTTAGTTTGGTATAACATTAATGATAATAAGTAATTAATTTTTCTTTTATCGAAAAGAATGGAAAATTATAGAAATGCGGAATTGTCAGACAAGCATTTTGTCTATGGTCGAAGTAATGGAAATGGTCGGCAAGCTCGACAATTGTATGCTGAGTTGTATCCAGGACGTATTACATTACACAATATTTGCTCGTCTTCACCAACGTTTGCGCGAAAATGGTACATTTAAGAAACAAACGGCTGACTGCGGGCGCCCTCGAGAAGTACGAACTGTGCAACTAGAAGAAGCAGTTCTCGTGTTAATTGCGGAGTCACCTGAAACAAGTACTAGAAAAATTGCCAGCATACTGAGTGTAAGCAACTTCACTGTATTTAAAATTCTTAAAGAACAACAATTGTATCCGTTTCATATTCAACGTGTGCAAGCTCTACTACCTAGAGACTTTTTCCGCGCCTAGTTTTTTGCCATTGGATTCTTCATCGAATCGCTCAAATTCCTAATTTTTTGAATGGCGTTTTGTTTACTGACGAGGCTAATTTTGGACGACAGTGTATACGAAATTTCCATAACAATCACCTCTGGGCCGAGGAAAATCCACATGGAATCTTTGAAGCTCATTTTCAGCATCAGTTTTCAGTAAATGTATGGCTTGAGGTACTTGATGATCATTTAATCGGTCCATATTTCCTCCCACAACGACTAACAGGCGACTCTTACCTTAATTCCCTACAGGAAGAGTTATCTGTTCTTCTTGAAGAAATTCCTCTACAGCTGAGACAACACTTCTGGTCCATGCATGATGGTGCACCAGTACATTCTAGCATTATTGTACGTAATCACTTGGATACAGTATATCCAAACCGTTGGATAGGTAGGGGAGGTACGGAACATTGGCTTGCTCGATCTCCGGATTAAAACCCTCTAGATTTTTGCATTTGTGGTTTTCTTAAGTCATTAGTTTATTCCACTCCCGTCGAAAATGTTGAAGACCTGAGGAATCGAATTATAGACGGCTGTGAGACAATAAGAAATACACCAGGGATATTTGCGCGAATACGACAATCAATGAGGCGAAGAGTTGAATCTGAGGGAGGTCATTTTGAACAATTGTTCTAGCTTTGCGCCTATTTATTTATTAGTGTTATTTTCTGTTATTGTTCTGGTTTAACGTTATTGTATTAGATAGTTCTTGAAAATGTATTGAAGAAATGAAAAATACGCGTCAAGATGTTTTATTTTTTGCATAAAAACGCCGCCCCATGCAAAAAAAAGGCAAGAGAGATTTTTTGTCACAAATTGAACAAGAAATTAAAAAATGATTCTTTAATTTGAAATATCTCAGTGGCGTACCATTTTTTTCTTTAAAAAAATTGAGATCATTACCCGTATGTGCGCCAATGATGAACATAAAATTTTCAATTGCATGTCAAAAAATGCGCAATAACTACCTCTTAAACCTCACCGAATTTCATTTGCATATCTCGACCGGTTTCAGAGCAATAAATGAATAGTCAGTTTTTGAGGAAAACTTATCTCGGAAAACGAAGCATTTGCGGACAAAAGTTATATAGCAAACTGTCATTATTTTTCCATGCAGAATCACCCCCTGAAGTTTGTCGCACTTATTCACTAACACCCTGTATATTAGAAAAAATCGAATTAAACGGTTTTCTTCACATAAAGGATTCAATATAAAATTGAACCAGAAAATGGTAGATCTCAGGTGAAAAACAACTACTTTCCTGGCAAATACCACGCAGAACGTTGAATGATATTCACCTGAAAATCCATCCATTGATTTGGGTATGCATGGATTTTCAGTATATCAATTCACGTTCTCTATGTGAAGAAAACCGTTTAATTCGATTTTTTCTATTCATTCCACTTCACATGGCACTTATCGTTCACCCTGTATATTGATGGAAACTTTTGAATATCAGTATTCAAATCAGTAGCAAAGAAAAAGTAGAAAATCGAAGAAATTGATAAATTATTTTTCACACTCAAAATTAACTCTTTATTTATATATCTAACCATAACAACCAAATTATTCAAAACAATAAATCTCAATGAAATCTTCAATTCAACAGAAACATACAGACAAGAAGACAGATAAACAGACAAACAAGAAAGCGAGTTAATATTGCATTGTCATCCAGTTCTGAGCTATGACTGCAGTTTCAAGACTCTAGCTCTTCGGGAAGTTAGTTTAAAATCGATTGCAAATTTGTACCGAACAGACAGACAAGAAAGCGTGGTAAAACAATGATTTTTCTCGACTATCCAGTCTTTGGGTAAGACAAAATGGAATTTTCGCCAGGAAAATTCACCACAGTGGGTACTTGCAAGAGAACGTTCACATCGAGTTATGAAATCGAAACAATAGGCCAGTCAAAATAGACCGTCAATTCACATTAATTACAAACATTTCCTTAGCACTGCCGTATGTTGAGGCATCCAGTAAAGACTAAATATAAAAATTTGCACACTCATTCGGTGCCCGGAAATTACTCAAATTCGCATAAAACGTTAATTAGCAATATCTCCTTGGACAAAATTGCAAACATTGTGCAAATTGCAGGTATATCCCCTAACTTCTTTTCTGAATCCCTTGTAAAATTTGCACACGCAATTTCCAACCGGAAATACGAATAATCCTTGATTACGTTGTAATTAGCGCTAATTCTGGTTACAAAATTGCAAACATTGTGCAAAGTTGTGGTAAAATCAAGGTTCCGTCACCCTTAAAATGCTTTGAATTTGCAAACTTTTCATGTGTATGGAACATCCAAAAATTATGGATAAAGCTAAAAACAGTGTCAGGGGTAAAGTTTTAGGGGTCACGAAATTTCAAACAATGTTTTCGTGCTTTGCAAACTTTGGTGGCATAATTTTAAGACACCAATTGAGTTTGCACCGTTTTCAGTATCCCGGAAGATGGCGGAAATGAACATCATTGTTAGAAGCAATTTTCGCAAATGCCACAAAATACAAACTTTGTGCATAAAAGTTCTGATATGGCAAACAAGTCTACGTATGAATTTGCAACCCTATAAAATGTCGAGAAAGCTAGGCAATAGAATATTCCTCTAGGAAAAACTATGCATACATAATATTTTATCACTATATTTCAACTTCAAAGCACATATGAAGCAAATTTGTGAGTTTGTGATCTCGTTTATTATCTGTTTTTCAGAGAATTATGGAATAAATCTCGTAAAATGTAAAAGAATTCGAAGTACAGTATTCTCTAATGTAAACTGTTTTATTGAAAAAAAGGTCAATATTTGCAAAAAATTTTATGAAGACTTGATTTAATTGTTTCAGACTATAGGTATGTGGTATTGGTATGTGGAGGTTTTTGGGGTCGGAGATTATGAATTAATTGTCAAAATTCATGAATTCAAGATGGCGGCTCCAAGATGGTGGACAAGATCGTAAATTTCACGAAATGAAGGGAATAATTTTTATAATAAACTTATTTTTTGCAAATTGTATCACATCAATCTCTTTCTTTTGGAATCTGTGAGAAGCACCTCATATACGACCATGTCTTATATGTAAGGTTGATTGATAATAAATACAAAGTTAAAACTTCATACATTTTTAGGCAATATATCTGGTATAAGTATGTGTGTGTGAAGGGGGTTGGCATTAGGGAATTCACAGATATTGCAATAAGTTTTTTGTTCAACTGGGTGCGCCATTGGATTTCTCAATATTCAATATTCACTTCAAACTGCTTCCAATGGTAGTTTCTCGTATTCCCACTAATGTCATGAGTCGTTTTCTTGATGAAATCTGCAGTGTTACGTTTGTTAAAGGAAAATATCTGTATTCAAATGATGGAAGAAATTTTTTTTTTGGTAAATGCACCATTGAAATCATTGTAAATCTAGGGTATGTCTGGACGAGTGTTGGTTATGAGTTTCCAAGATCATACACAATAAAAAAAAATGGATTTGAGTTTTAGGTAAATTTTTATGGGAATAGAACCAACATTTGTTACAAATGATTTCTTGTGAGTGCTCCTTCTTGGAAAACATTTGAGTTCTCAATTAAGTCTTGAATAAAAAATAAAAATTTTACTTTCAGATTTTATGTTAGGGTCCTTTTAATATATATATATATATATATATATATATATATATATATATATATATATATATCTCAAATGTAGTTCAATGTTCAGCGTGCTTTAGCCAGGGAAGTATTTGTTTTCTGAAAGATATTCACAAAAATAACTTCATTTCTATGGTGGATTTTTCAATTCACCGAAAAATCCTTCTATCCAATTGAGAATATTTCCCTTTTGAACATAAATACTCCCAAGAGGTTTTAATGCTTACGGTTTGAGAGTTCCAAAACCCTAAGAAGAATCCCTCTCAACCATCTAATTCCTTATTCATAACAATATTTTCTGTTACATATCATTACATTCTCTGAGAAAAATCTTTTGTAATCCTTATTTGAGTACTTTGAATGGCATTTCTCGTGAATAACAATTTATTCTCTATATTTCCCATTGGGTATTATCATTAAGCTCCATCTGAATTTCCGACCCAGTTTCCCCTATAGTTTGAAATGCCATACTTTGCAAGACTTTGCCACTTAACATTTTCTAGGACCTTTCTGTGTAAACTATCCTCGGCGAATTTGAAAAGAAATAATCCAAAATATGTTGTTTTCTGATAATCGGTTGGTTTGGTTACAAGAGGATTAAAAGTTGATCTTGAATAAACGTTTCTGGGGGAATTATGTTCTCTCTGTCGGGATGTCAGATTGATAAAAAGGAAACTTGATTTGAGCAATTTGAGAAACTTTAATCAAAATTCAGTGTTCTAGACTTGACTTCATGGGTATAAACTTAACAAGAGTGTACGGAACATGCCAAAAGAGTGTCACTCAAAAAAATCGACTCAATTGACAATATTTCATTGCACTGCTTTCCCGACGGTGAATAGGATTGCAAATTTATAGGTAGACTTGCTTGCGATTCCAGAATTTGGAGAAAAAATTGGCACAATGTTAGGAATTTTGTGTAATCCGCGAAAATCGTCTTAATTGATAATATTCTATTACCCTGTTTTCCCGACGTTTTGAAGGGTTGCAAATTCCTAGATAGACTTGTCAGAACTTTGGGAAAAAATTGCACAGATTTGGGAATTTTGTGTCATCCGCGAAAATCGACTTAATTGATAATATTCTATTGCCCGGTTTTCCAGACATTTTATAGGGTTGCAAATTTATACGTAGACTTGTTTGCCATAGCAGAACTTCAAGAAAAAAATGCACAAAGTTTGGAATTTTGTGGCATTTGCGAAAATTGCTTCTAACAATAATGTTCATTTCCGCCATCTTCCGCGATACTGAAAAAGGTGCAAACTCAATTGGCGACTTAAAATTATGCCACCAAATTTGCAAAGCACGAAAACATTGTTTGCAATTTCGTGACCCCTAAAACTTTGCCCTGACACTGTTTTTAGCGTTATCCATAATTTTTGGATGTTCCGTACACATGAAAAGTTTGCAAATTTAAAGCATTTGAGGGGTGACGGAACCTTGATTTTACCACAAATTTGCACAATGTTTGCAATTTTGTAACCAGAATTAGCGCTAATTACAACGTAATCAAGGATTATTCGTATTTCCGGTTGAAAATTGCGTGCGCAAGTTTTACAAGGGATGTAGAAAAGAAGTAAGGGGCAGTGGCAGATTTACAGATTAGGCTATTCAATTTTTGCCGCCTCTAAATTCAATTTCAATTTAAATAATTCGTGTACGACATGAGCGCTTAAGGCATGCTCATTTGGATTTTCCAAACTTTTTCTTACTACAAATAAAATAATTAACTGATGAAATGTATCAATTTTCTAATCAGCAAATTATCTAACTTCATATTTTGTGGAGGGAATTTTTTTATTGTCAAGTCGCAGTCCTTCAAATATCAGTTATTCGATTAATTTAAACCAAAAGACTATATCTCTATAAGATATTGAACTAATTTTTTATTTAATAAAAATTAGTCAATTTTAGTCAGTATTTTTTACGCATAAAGAAATAACTTTCTGAAATTGAATTTGACAATTTCAAACTTGCTCAGAATCATGAGTAGACCATCGTTTCAAGTTTAATTGTGTAAGGAGATCTCATAATTATTAGGTACACGGAGAAAAAATTATAGCGGTTATCAGTGAAGAAAATATGTAAAAATAACTAAAATTTCGATTTTTGTTAAACATTTTAATTTCTCTCCAATTTTCGAAATTCGTATTTTGTGTGTATAATTTTTTTTAAATTTATGAACTAATTTTGCCGCCCCTTAAAATTTGCCGCCCTAGGCTCCAGCCTACTCAGCCTGCTGGTAAATCCGCCACTGGTTAGGGGATATATACCTGCAATTTGCACAATGTTTGCAATTTTGTCCAAGGAGATATTGCTAGATTACTATCGTTTCGGACGTCCATCGTCTCAATGTATTCAAAAGGTTTTCACGACGTTTCGAATGCTTGTATCTGCAATCGTCTTCAGGTGAATACTGACAAGTTTAGGTGCTACTTACCAATTTATATGACTGTCGGCGCAATGATGCGTGCAATTCCGCCATGTGCAGCGGTGCGTGTAATTTCGCGCGGTGTGGTGGGACGTGAAGTTTCGCGCCTCTGCAGCCCGCCAGAAAGAGCAATCAGAGGTTTCCATACGTTCTTGATCTCAACGCTTGGTTGACTAAAGGCGTTACTGGCTTCGATGTAGGCGGCCTCTTTGAACATTCGTTTGAACCAATGCTCCTCTCTATGTAGAACACTTGCGTCGTCCCATAGAACTCGATGGTGCTCAGTCCAGGCGTGGTCAGCGATTCCCGATTTTGATGTTTCTCCACGTTGAGTCCATTTCTTGTGCTCATCCAATCTTACCGATAACGGTCTCTTTGTCTCTCCAATGTAGGATTCTCCGCATTCACATGGAACTTCATAAATGCAATTCTTACTGATTTCATTTTTGTTGTCAGGTTTGGTCTTGGTCAGGAAACTCCGTAAAGTACTGCCGGATTGGAAGCAGCTCTTGATGTTGAACTTGTTTCCGATCCTTCTGATCTTTTCGGAGACACCTCTGATGTACGGAAGGCAGATCACTGTGCTTTGTTGTTGCTCTTCAGATGTCTTCGTTCTCCGGAGTTGTTTCAATACTTCTTCTAGGAGTTTCTTGGGATAGCCATTCCGGTGGAGGTCCTCTGATGTGGTTTAATTCGGCATCTAGTGACTCCACGTCGTTGCATATGTGCGTCGCTCTCTCTACCAACGTTCTCACGATCCCTCTCTTCGTCGAATTCGGATGGTTGGAGCTGTAACTGAGGTACTGCCCCGTATGTGTCTTCTTTCTGTAGACGGAGGTGCGGATTTCATTGCCTATTCTCTCAACGTTCACATTGAGGAAGATGCCGAATTAAACCACATCAGAGAGGACCTCCACCGGAATGGCTATCCCAAGAAACTCCTAGAAGGAGTATTGAAACAACTCCGGAGAACGAAGACATCTGAAGAGCAACAACAAAGCACAGTGATCTGCCTTCCGTATATCAGAGGTGTCTCCGAGAAGATCAGAAGGATCGGAAACAAGTTTAACATCAAGAGCTGTTTCCAATCCGGCAGTACTTTACGGAGTTTCCTGACCAAGACCAAACCTGGCAACAAAAATGAAATCAGTAAGAATTGCATTTATGAAGTTCCATGTAATCGGAGATTCCTACATTGAGAGACCAAGAGACCGTTATCGGTAAGATGGGATGAGCACAAGAAATGGACTCAACGTGGAGAAACATCAAAATCGGGAATCGCTGACCACGCCTGACTGGAGCACCATCGAGTTCTATGGGACGACGCAAGTGTTCTACATAGAGAGGAGCATTGGTTCAAACGAAAGTTCAAAGAGGCCGCCTACATCGAAGCCAATAACGCCTTTAGTCAACCAAGCGTTGAGATCAAGAACGTATGGAAACCCCTGGTTGCTCTTTCTGGCGGGCTGCAGAGGTGCGAATCTTCACGCACCACCACACCGCGCGAAATTACACGCACCGCTGCACATGGCAGAATTGCACGCATCATTGCGCCGACAGTCATATAAATTGGTAAGTAGCACCTAAACTTGTCAGTATTCACCTGAAGACGAATGCAGATGCAAGCATTCGAAACGTCGTGAAAACCTTTTAAATACATTGAGACGATGGACGTCCGAAACGATAGTAATCAAGTTACCACATCGTCTACAACCTTCAAACAAACGTGAGATATTGCTAATTAACGTTTTATGCGAATTTGAGTAATTTCTGGTCACCGGATGAGTGTGCAAATTTTTATATTTAGTCTTTACTGGATGCCTCAACATACGGCAGTGCTAAAGAAATGTTTGTAATTATTGTGAATTGGCGGTCTATTTTGACTGGCGTACAAATCAACAGCTGCATACGATTACGTCTCTAATCCCAGTTCCAAGCGGATCGATTCTCGATAAAACCATCTCCACTACCACTAAGAACAATTACTGCAGTAATTGGAACTAATATAACGGAGGAGCCCAAATCGGCAGCGCTGTTTTGTAGGGATTTGCTTTGAATGTAAGCCGATTATTAAGGATAAATGCCGTCTTAGTTGCGCAAACATAAGGATACACAAAGGCTGTTCGCAAGATTGCCTCTAAATGGCGCCCAAGAATATTCAACATTGTCTCTCGAACGTATTCGGTAGAACGAATTCTATTATATAGACTGGTTCACAAGTGCCATTTTGTTCCAAACCTGGAGGTCACTACCGAAAATCATTATTTAGGGCGCATTCGATTTGAAATGGCATCAGAAAAAAATTTTTTGCTGGAAAATTGGGTGCCGGCAATATTTATAATTTTAATTTAGCGGCGAAGAGAAGGCTGATAACGCGCTGCTTAGTTCCCGTGCGCAAAAAAATATTTTAACCGAGTACCTAAATATTAATATTAAAGAATAAAAAAATGCAGAAACTATCTAGACATATCAATAAACAATAATCCGTTGGCAAAAAAAAAATTTCCTCCATTTTTCAATTAATTATGACTTTGTTAATTAAAAATTTTTACTTGTTGAAAGTTATTATAAAAACCCTGATAATTGTTGAGCTGAAAACCTAGATTTTTTTTTACTTCTTAGAGATGTTCCTCGAAGGCTTTAAAAAAGATCCCTGTTGGGAAAATCGAAAAATTTTGATTTTTTACTCTTTTATTAACAATCAAAGGTATAAAAAAATTAAAAACGTATGTAAAACAATTAAGGAAAGTTTTTTTTTTTTTTTCAATTTGTTTTCTTATTGCTGAAAGAAATATAGAAATGAATTTTTGAGATTTTTAACTCTTATTATTTAAAAAATTGTTATGAACAAATGCATTGATTATTAGATTTAAACAATTAATTTTTTGGGAATCTAGTCATTGATAAAAATAATGATTTTTAAGGAGAAACTCATTCCTTAAATAAACTTTTTTATTGCAAAAAACGCACTTGCTAATTAACAATTTTTTGTTGTTGTTAAATATAAATATTAAGAAACCATTTTTTTAAATCATTATTTATCACATTCTCTCATATTATGAAAAAAAAATGTTTTATTTACTTTTCATTTGTTTATTAAATAAATATTTTTTATAAATAAATAAATTTTTGAAACATTTTTTTTAATCAATATTTATCACGTTTTTTCATATCATAGAAAAATAAGAAGGAAGTTGAAATAGAAGAATAATATTATTGAAAAAAAATATACATTTCAAGCCGAAACAATTTTTTTTGGATGTATATTCATAAATAATATAGCCGAAAAGTTTTAAATAATTAGAGCTTCGTTCACAAGTTCGATTTGTTTATTAACTATCGTTGAATAAAAAACACTTGAAGTGTTCTTTTCGTATTTTTAATAGTTTATAAGATATTTAAACTGAAAAGTAAAAAAAAAATATTTCAAAGGAATTATATAAATAATATTAAAAAATAAACAATTGAGTTAGAGCTTTAGTAAAAATTGTTCATTGATCAATGTAGAATAAAAAAGACTTGAAGTATTCTTGTCGTATCTTCAATAGTTTATAAGTTATTTTATTAACAATGAAGAAAAACAGAAAGGAAGCGACAAGTCAAAATACACAATTTCAAAAAAAAAAAGGTTTTTTTTTTTTTTAAAGAAGGAATTTTAAAAAAAAAGAACGTAATAAATAATGATTTAAAAAAAACTTTCCTAATATTCATTTTTAACAACAAAAAAAAATTGTTATTTAGCAAGTGCGTTTTTTAGCAATAAAATTTGTTATTTAAAAAATGATTTTCTTCTTAAAAATCATTATTTTTATCAATGACTATTTTAAAAAAATTAATGTTTTTTAAAATTTTTAAAAATAAGAAAAAAAAAAATTATTTAAATTGTTTTTCAATAAAATAAAATTGATAGAGATAATAGAAAAAAAACTTTCCTTAATTGTTTTATATAGGTTTTTTATTTTTTTATACCTTTGATTGTTAATAAAAGAGTAAAAAATTAAAATTAGTCGATTTTTCCAACAGGGATCTTTTTTAAAGCCTTTGAGGACAGCTCCAAGGAGTAAAAAAAATTCTAGGTTTTTAGTTCAACAATTGTCAAGGTTTTTATAATAACTTTCAATAAGTAAAGTTTTTTAATTAACAAAGGCATAATTAATTGCAAAATGGATTATTGTTTATTGATATGTCTAGATAGTATCAGCCTTTTAAAAGATATAATTGAGATCAATTCTCAAAAAATTACACAAATCCATAAATCCTAATTATTATAGATCCATTACATATAATTTCACCAGAAAATATGGTTTTAAAAATGTCAATAAAACCATAGCAGAAATCAATATCATATCAGTTACAAATTTTCTATAATTTCAAGGCAATAAATAATGTATTTTCAGTAATAACTTTCAATATTAGTTCATAGTCAATTGTAGCAATATATTTTGATAACTTCTTTTTGTGCTTTATCAGTATAATCTGTAATTTTATTTTATCAAAGTACACAAATCTGAAGCACCAAGGTCAATATCTTGGTTAAAACAGTTATCCTTGCAATTGTTTTTCTTCTTCAAACAACAAACTTTAATCATTTACTGACTTGGAAACATATATCAAATTTATCAATTACAAATAGTGAATAACATTTATCATAGTATAATATCTAATAAAATGAAGGAATATATATCAGATTAGTCAATTAACACTTTGAGGAATGTAGAGTATGAATGTGGAAAATATTAATTACATAAAACCTGGTACACGATACAATCAAAAAGAAGAAATATGTTAGTCTCACCCTATATACACTTGGTCTGAAGATCACTAAAAACGGTTCTTGGTTCATTACCGCTAATTTACTATGCAAATATTTTAATTAAGTGTTTTATAATTTAATCTTTGAAAAACCCGTAAAGCAATTATTTATTTATTTTACTTCTGTTGCCAATGATGAAATTCTGAAGAATTCTCCTAACTACATATCAGTATTGTTGAAGTTTTTCTTCTTATAAACTGGTAAACAAACTCATCAGTGTGAGACCTAATAACTGGTACATATTGAACTTGGTTGAATCTGACTATAATTTGAAATACTATTAAAAATTTACATCTATCTGACTGAATCGTGGCCGATACGCATCATACTGAATTAACAGGAATACCCGAATGGAATGAATGTCATTGTTAAAAAACGGTTTCTATATCTTCGTGTTCCCCCCTGGAAGGCATTTCTATAACTGATTATAATGTAATCTACCAAGCTGTCTTTGTTTTATTTTTAAATATAATTGCACTGTCTCTCATGCTATGATTCAGCTGTGTCTTTATTTGAACTCTAATATTAATAGGTAACCTATTGTGCCTATGGAATCTTAGGTTACTGAAGTTCATATTTATTTACGATTTTCTTTGTTTGTTTATTTTTGATCTCCCTTGGTATAGTTCTTTCTTCCCACGTGGAGTATATAATTATATTTTCGTGCCCAACATATATTTGTCGTATTATTTTCATAATATTAAGGTTTACTGATTTCGTATACTCATTTGAATGGTATTACTTTTCCATAATATGAATTTATATATTAGTAGTGGATTCTTTCATAGTTTTAAGTATGATCTTTCTCAATTAATATATTTTTTCAATTCATATTTTTTTTTCCAAGCTCTATATACAGAGTGTGACAGCATTGCGTGTGGATTGGGCCTACTGGGGATACCACGATAAAAAAAAAGGCCACTTACTCTACCTCATGGTGGTGTGGAAATGAGTTTTTTGGTCAAAACTCGTGTTGGAGTAGTTTTTGCACCGCTCGTACGCTAAAACTTTTTATTTTACAAAAAAAGGTTACTACATAAATTATAGTTTGATTTATTACATAACTATTTCCATCGTAAAAAGAGTCGGTAAAGAAATATTATCAAAAAATTGTCTTTAGGTGCCATTTTACCAATATGGCGGCGCGAGCGGCAAAAATACGAGGTGACAAAGTAGAAATTCGGAAAGAGCATGTCGAAATCTATAAAATCACCAATTTTCAAAGCTCCCGGAAAACTTTCCAGGTAACCTCTATGAGCACCAAATGACTGAAGTAATGGTCAAATCCGAAATCCACGTCGGCAGTGCATCGGACAAAATCTAGTTATTGTAAAAAATATAAAAAGTATATTTGTTCGATTACCCTCGAATACAAAATGTTAATTTGATGTAACTTCTTGACTCCCAGTAATTAAAACGAATGTTCAACAATAATTCTTGAAAAATTCGGGAAATTCACTCGAACTCACAATTGGAATGAGGTCGACAGACGAGATACAAATTTTCCGCATTTCCATGGCGAGCATCACAAAATATTTTCAAACTGGAAACAAGTGGATACTTCTGAATATCACAACGAACGTACTAAATTTTCCGACTGCATTTTTATCTCTGGCTGAATTATTAATTACAGAAATACGGAAGCGTACAGTTTAGCAATTCAAACAGAAGTGGAATGTATATTTAATACGGAATTTTCGCGAGCGATAAATAGTCGGGGATGAATAATTTCGTCTAATGGCATGATTCAACGTATATAAGTGAAATGAATATTCAGGGGATGTTGGTCGTCAGATGTGAAAGTGGGAACTATTCATATGCTACTAAGTATTTTCAGTAAAACCATCATATACAGGGTGTGATCTGACCCCTTGCATACCCGTGAATGACTAGTGTATAATGCCATTTTATTAACCGACGAAACCAAAAAGGAGGAGGTTCTCTAGTCGACGCGTATATTTTTTTTATGTATGATCACGCATAACTTTTTACTGAGACGTCCGATTCCGATCATTATTTTTTCAGTAGATAGGGTGTACTTCGGAGTTGGTCCCATTTGAATTTAAAAAATTAAATCCATCCCTAAGGGTAGCAAAATGAAGGATATTGATCACTCACCCTCTGAATTCTGGTCCGTTAACCGATTCTATAATAATAATAATAATTCGTCTTTATTCACCATAAAAATATAATAATAGGTACAATATAAATATATAGGTGAAAAGGCGGAGTGTCAGCGAGAGCTGTTTTTAAACTCAACCTTATGTTAAAAAAAAAGAATAAATATGAACAAAATGTTAACAATATGAAAGTAGTAGTAACTTTCTAGTAATAACTTTCCAGTAATAAATAGATCAGTGAATGAGGTTAGCCGAATCAGTTCGAACAAAGACAGTCTATTTGCCAAGATGAACTTTCAGTCTTTTTTTGAAATTACTCAATGAGTAGGATCTAAATTCACTGGGTAGTGAGTTATAACATTTCGGTGCGCTGTACGAGAAGCTACGGGTGAAAAATGAAGTTTTATGCTTTGGAATGATGAGAGTTGTTCTATTACGAGTGGAAAATCTGTTCAGGTCCGAAAAAGTTTTTAGCCTTTTGAAGAGGTAATCTGGCCGTTGGATTGTTAGGACTTTGTGGGTAATTGTTAGAAGGTGTAATTTCCTAAGTTTCTCTAGATTCAGCCAACCTGATTTCTTCATCGGCTCGGTTATATGGTCGTATTTACGAATGCCGAAAGAAAACCTCAGGCAATTATTTTGTATACGTAGGTGGTGACAATCATTTTGACGTAAAGCTGAACCGTATATACTGTCACAGTAGGAGATTTTAGAAAATATCAGCGACTCGCAAAGTTTTATTTTCAATTCCGTTGAGAGTATGTCCCTATTAGGGTAAAGTTGCCTTAAGACGTTGTAGGAAGATTGGCTGAGGTGGCTGACGTGTTTAGTGAATCTTAGCTCAGGATCAAGCCAAAGCCCTAGATTTTTGAATTCTTTCACAATTGGGAGAAAGACATCGTCTAGGCGAATTTCTATGGTGTTCATTCAGACTTCTCTAGGTCACGAATGGGAAATGAAAAATAAATCTGGGTGTCATTGGCATAGTGGTGTATTGTACAAGTGTTGGCGAAAAGGTGGAAGTCAGATATGTAAAGACTGAACAATAAGGGTCCCTGCGGTACGCCTTTCGTTACAGATAATGCCTCTGAAAATGCTCCATCAAGAGTTACCTTTTGGGTTCGGTCTGACAAATAATTTTTTATCAAGCGTACTGCATCCAGCGAAAAGCCGAAAGCGACTAGCTTCTGACAGAGGATATCGTGGTCGATTGTGTCGAACGCTTTGCTGTAGTCGAGCAAAACTGAACAGGAAACACAGCCCTCGTCAACCGCTCTAAAAAAATCGTCTGTGATTGAAAGAAGAGCTGTGGTAGTACTATGTTGTGATCTGAATCCCGAACTGGACGAATGAAATTATTTTATGTTCGTTTACAAAAACATTGATTTGATCCTTCACTATCATTTCCATTACTTTGGAAAGAGAAGGTTAAATGGAAATAGGTCGGAGGTCCGATAAGTCAGAGGGAGTGTTACATTTTGGCAGAGGTATAACTAATCCGCTTTTCCACTTGTAAGGAAACTGTCCCGAAGTTATTATTGAGTTAATAACGTGGGTTATGTGGTTCAGTAGATAGTTTTCAAATAGGTGGATCATCTGTATGGAAATGTTATCGGTACCTGTTACGTTACTCTTTATCTTGTTAATGTACTTTTTAATCGTGTGTGCAGTTACGGTAGGAAAGAAAAACAGGTTACCGGACTTTTCTTGTACTTTGTAGCGGTCAAGTAGAGAAGTCTGGTATGCAGATCTGTCGGGCTGCGAAATTGTATTGAAGTATGAATTGATGCGATTCACGTCTTTCAAATCATTCGGGATTCCAGGGGTGGCTTTATCCCTTAAAATTTCGAGAGATCTGAGTGTATTCCAAGTTCTTTTACAGTCTTTCTTTGCAAGGATAAAGTTGAGATAGACTTTCTTTTCACGACGGATAGCCCCAGTTGTGTAATTCCTTAGATCTTTGTAGCTGTTCCAGTCTACTATGGAGTGTGAGTTCTTATATTTTTTGAATACGCGGTCTCTCAGTGAAATCATTTCTTTTATATTGAACGTTGGCCAGGGAGCAGGCGGCTTACTAACCCTTTTTTTCGATAAGGAGCATGTCTATCGAAGATATTCAATAAGTTGTCGTTCAGCTATAACTTTGTTCTATCAGCTATAAATTTGTACTGGGATCTTCGATTTGGATGATTCTTTTTTTATCAGATGGGGTATACCTCATAGTTGGTCATATTTGAATTTCGAATGGAATTATCCACCCGTACGGGTAGAAAAATAGGGGAAAATTGATTTTTCACTTGTGAACATTGGCACACATATGTAGTTGACAATGACAGATCGCTAGTATAACTATCACAATAAATATATTCTATGAGAGGATGGAATGATATACAAAGTAATGAAATAAACTAACCAGAACAACAAAAATAATTTATACTACAACAAATAGTAAAAGTAGATAATCATATTATTTAACTGGTAATAGTTGAAGTAAGTTGGGTAAGTAAGTATTTTGGAAGTAATCAAAAAACAATCAGTTAGTAATCAGTAGATTTCAGCCACAAAAAATTGAAAAATAAAAACTATTTAACAAAAAAAAAAAAAATGAACCTTTTAGTCTCAATAACTAAGCTCCTAAACTAATGTAAGTAACTAATTTTGAGTCGGCGCCAAACAAACAATCAACGAAGATCATTAAATTACTTCAAAGAAATTATCAGAATGTCACTGCCCAACTCGATACCATCATTTTACGCCTTACCTAATTCATTTGCTTGTTTGTTTGGCGCCGACTCAAAATTAGTTACTTACATTAGTTTAGGAGCTTAGTTATTGAGACTAAGAAGGTTTATTTTATTTTTTACTTTGCAGTTCCGTATTCCGTCGGTTTGATTTTCTGTTAAAAAGTTTTTATAACAAATTACAGTAGTTGAAATTCTGTATTTTTTTTTGAAAACGTATTGTTCTTTGTAAAATTCATCAAAATTTTGGGTAGCGCCTCCCGCCTAATTTCAGGTGACCTGATTAGATGAAAACCCGGCAATGGCCGTATGCAATGAACATTTAACTGGAAATTTGAGTGAGGTAGAATGTTGAACTGATTGTGTTGTAAATGTACACATTGCAGGCGGCCTGAGATAGTATTTCAATTTGATCAGCTCCGAACCCTATATTATGCCTTAGTTGAACCTCACTTGAACTAAGGAATCTTAGCTTGGGGGGCAACAAACAATTACACGAAAAACCTTGAAAAAATACAAAAGTGGATCATTAAGATTATATATGAAAAATCATATACCTACCCCACAAATGAACTATTCCATGAATCGAAGTTATTTGACGTCCGACAATTATATTTTCTATCAGCGTTGATGCGGCAACATGCCCACAGAAATACATTAATAGCAATAAACCACAATTACAGCACACGTCATATAAATAATTCCTCCGTTATACCAAGACCCGAAAAAAATACCTTACAAAGAAGTAGGGACCTAAATTATATAGCTTGATCCCTCCTGAAATAAAACAATTCAATTCTGGAAATTTATTCAAATAAAAAATGAAAAATTAGATGAGCTACCATTCACGCCTTGTCATTCATAAATATATCGACATGAAAAATTCATACCAAAGTTGAAAAAAAGAAACAATAGCAAACTGTTGACACAAGATGCATATACATAGAAATAATTACCGTACAAATTCTTCTTGCACTTTTCATATTTTCCAACACAACTTTTCCCAATTTACTTATTCATTCACCATGATATCGAGACCCATAGACTATGTAGACAATTTTCACTTGCCACAAGGTTCGCCTTTTGGTGATTTGCCTACCAAGACTAGGTCTCAGAAGTTAATAAAATGTTCCGTATCTTCGACATTTTGCGCATCATCTACCTCTTTATATCCTGATATGATATTGTTTACTTGTAGTAAGTGTTATTTTATATATTTCTAAAATTTGTGTTATTAGTCTAGTTTTACTCTCGCTACCAAGGCTTGCCTTGATGAGTAGTATGTATTTATTTACCATATTGTACTTTCTATTCCATTCTTGTAATGACATTTTTCTTGTTACTTTTTGGGTTAATAAAAATGAATTATGAAATGAATTATTTCAAAGCGAAGAAAACAACTGACCTTGAGTGGTGATTAAGTCAAAACTATTTCACTTCATACTCTGCTTTGAGGACTAATCATGATTATCACAGTCACTTGTAAGTAACAAACAATACAAATAGTGGGAAACATTCGCAATTGAATATTGTTTTGAAAAATAATATCACGACCATTGTAGTGATTCAGACATTCCAAACTCGTGAACTGAACACTGTTGCCAAGCAATATTTTCGCATGCATGGTTTACAAAGCGGTCTACGAACGCAAGTTTGTTAGATTCTGCTAGTGTTTTCTGATTGGCTGGTGAATGACAGATCTCAAGATCTTAATTAACAACTGATCAGAAAACAGTACGCGATGTGCACGAGAATTAATTTAAATATTATTGTCTTATTCTTTTAATAAATTTGTGATTCTATCAAAAAATAATTTATATTATATTAATATATCTAGTACGAAAACGCCCGCACAGTGATTTACAACTCCAGAATCCAACCAGAATTGAAATTAACTACTTCATTTATAAATGCAACGAGTGCTTCATCTTGTCTTCTACTCCTCAAAATACGCACGGAACAGCTCGGTGTTTAGTTTTAAGAGCCAGCAAAAGACAAAGACAATAATGTTCAAATTGATTCTCCTGCACATCTTTCAATCACCAGCCAATCAGAAAACACTAGTAGAATCTAACAAACTTTCGTTCGTAGACAGCTTTGTAAACCCTGCATGCGAGAATCATGCTTGGCAACAGTGTTCAGTTCACGTGTTCGGAATGTCTGAATCAATACAATGATCGTAATATTATTTTTCAAAACAATTTTCAATTTTTTTTTTTTTTTTATATGTTCTGGTTCCCACGAAAAGGGATATCCTGTAATGTTCAGAGAACATCGTGGGAACCAAGGGAAAGAAGGTAGGAGTTGGTGTTCTTCTTAAATTTCTGGAGGTTGTATGCCTCGGGGAACACCTCCCTAGGCAATGAGTTCCAAAGCCTCGCAGTTCGTTGGATGAATGAGTCTTTGGAAAGTGATGTTCTGCAGGTCTCCAAAGTGACCACGAAGGGTGTGAAGACTGAACTTGACGGGTTAATCTCGAAGAGACTGCCAAAGGAGGAACGATTGTTGATATTTCAGAAGAGCATCGCCCATGAAAATATCTATAAAATAGAGACAAATCGCCAACTTTTCTACGGTGTTCCAGACAAGTGAGCGAGTTTGTAAGCGAGGCATCACCGACGAGACGAATTGCCCTTTTGGACAGAATCCAAAGCTTCAGGATATGTTTAGGTGCCGCACTCCAAATATGGGAACAGTATTCCAGGACAGGTCGGATCTGTGCCTTATAGATCATAAGCAGCTGACTGGAGGTGAAATAGCTCTTGGCACGAAACAAAACCAAGTTTTGGGATGCACTTTTGGCAATGGACCTCACGTGATTTTCCCAGGAAAGGTTATTGCTGATAGTAATACCAAGCATCGATATGGATGACTTCAGTGGTATGGTTACTCCTGACAAAGTTATGTTAGGCACAGTGAGATCGGCTTTTCTAGAGAAAAGACATCTTGTGTTTTGTTTGCATTGAATTCTACCAAGTTATTGGATCCCCATTCGAGAATTGTTGCTAAGTCCATATTTATATTGTTAACATTTCTTCCTCGTTCATTTCTGGTTCACGGGCTGATATAGGGGCCCTGGAAGAGAAAGCGGTATGGAGGGTACTATCATCGGCAAAAGCTGTGTACGGGACATGAAGTTGCTTTCAACACGTCGTTGATGTGAAGTAAAATAGTGTTGGTGCTAGAATGGATCCTTGCGGAACACCAGCATTTATGAGTAGAGTGTCAGATGAAACTCCATCGACCACTACATGGAGAGACCTGTTTGAGAGAAAACTAGCAAGCAGAGAACACAGCTGAGGGGGCAAGCCATAAGATGGAAGCTTGGCGAGGAGTCCCTGGTGCCAAACTCGATCGAACGCCTTGGAGATATCTAATGCCACAGCTAAAGTTTCTCCATACTTTTCAATAGATAGCTGCCATATATGTGAGACGTATGCGAGCAGGTCACCAGTTGATCTCTGATGGCGGAAGCCATATTGCCTATCATTGATAATTCCTGAGTCTTCCAGATATTTCATGAGCTCGATGTTGATGGCTTTTTCCATGACCTTCGAAATAATAGATAGCAGTGCGATAGGTCTGTAGTTGCTAGGTAGGGTCTTTTTGCCTTTTTTAGGGACTGGCTGTACTCTTGCGAATGTTTCCCACTGTTTGTTCCTTATAACTGACTGTGATAATTATGGTAAGTGCCTCAAAGCAGAGTATGAAGTCAACTAGTTCTGACTTTATCGCCAGTTTGGATATAACAAGCTTAGTTGCTTTCTTCACTTTGAAATTGAATATACAGTGTGGAACAGCCAAATGGAATACATTCATTATTTCAATTGTTGTGCATATTTATAAAAAATCCCGAAATATGTCAATTTCAGACTTTGAAAGGACATCCTGCAATGACACAATTTCATCCCTACTTTTTCAATCCCTCGAGTGACAGTTACAACCCCCAAATTTTTAAATGGGAAGTACGGGAATGTGATACATCATTTAAAAAGTATTTTCATTCTCTATTCAAAAATGTTATTTTTTCGAATTTGTATCAAAATTAATAAGAAAAAATAAAATCATCAGTTCAGTTCCTGATGATGTAAAAATAAAAAAATAACACGAATGTCAACGAAGGAAGTGTTCACAATGCTCGCCTCGAACGTCTTGGCAACATCCTAATCTAATGTTATTTTTTTAATTCTTATTTATTTTTATTTATTTTTATTTATTTATTTAGCACATAAAGCTGATTTCACATTGTTAAAGTAAAAATACAGTCACAAGTATAACAAATATATCACACTAAATATGTAAGAAATAAATTATGCAATAGAGAAACAATAGTAGAAACATTGTAATTCAAACACATTAAAACTTCTGAACTGGGTAGGTAGGCTAGAGTAATAGTGACAATCATGTGTGACACTCGCGTAACAGACATATTTTCAATTCTTTTTTGAAAGTTGTAATAGTGCCGCAGGTTTTCAAGAAATCTTCTAATTCATTGTAACGCACTATGCCTTTATGGAAAATAGATTTTTCTGAGCTTTTTTTGTTTTTTGTTGAGACTCGTATATCAGCTCTTCTTCGTGTGTTGTAGTTTCCTTCCAGTCATATAGAACATTTTGCACAGCTGTTTCACCTGACTGGTTTAAATATATAATGTTATTTTCTGTTATATGTGTTATGAGTTGTTCATAGACTATTCTTTTGATTAATTTTTTCTAGTGTTGCTAACATATTAATTGGTCTTAAATCACTAGCTTTATTGGAGTTGGAGACCTTAGGTATGGGTATAACTGTTGACAGCTTAAGGGCCGATGGAAGCTTGCCCGTTAATAATGAGGTATTAACTAGATTCAAAAGCGGTTTTTCGATGCTGTTATGGAACATCTATGGTGTGACCGACCTAATCGCAAGCGTTATTCTTCTTCTTAAGTCAACTAAATCTAATGGTTTAGTTTACCATACTTTTCACATATACCCATAAGAAGAAGTCCAATGGCGTAAGATCAGGTGATCGTGCTGACCATTCAATCCATCCTCGCCTCCCTAGCCACCGATTTGGAAATATTCGGTGTAGGTACTGCCGGACATTGATTTGGTAATGTGGCGGTGCTCCATCTTGCTGAAACCATATCATATTCGCTGGTTTATTGACAATAATACATACTTTTCTTCTTCTGTTCACCACAAATGATTGAGTATAACCTATAAATATTTATTTTAGAATATGTTCATTATTGCGTATGATCAAGTTTTTGAATGTTTTCAATTTTTATTGGTTGGAAAAGATAATTAGAATAAGTTAGATATCTCAGAGGTAGGTTGGTTTTAAGCAATATTCTCGATAAAAGACAAGTATCTAACTTTTTCTGGACTCATTATTTATTATTTTACCATATTACAATCAATATTTCAAACATAAACAGTATATTGACATCAAGCAAAGAAGTAGATGGCGCTGCCGCAATCCTCCTGAGATTGGAAGAATCATGTCTCCATACGCGTACCAGCTGAGCTACAAAAAGGTAAAGAGATAAATAAAAAAAAAAGAGGTAAAGTGTACAGAGAAAGAGGGTTGAAGCATCATAGCCGGAGTTTTCTTGTGTTATGATTAGTATATGTCACAAAAATTTAAATAACTTGCTAATAACAAATATACTAACAAAACAATATATAAATATATATATATATATATATATATATATTTTATTTAGTTTCTTGACCGCATATATATTTTCTTCAATTTCTCGGAATGAAGGTCTGATTCAGTCAATTCATATAATTTCTCTTAACGACGTTTAAACATCAGGTTAAAACACTAAAATTAAAAATATGGAGGTTGAGACATATTTAACTTAACACAATATTAAAATGTATGCACTGAAATAATTCTTTAAAAGCATATGGTTTGAAATATAACACGTTATTCAACTCAATATAAAAATATCTGTAATATACAGTGTGACCCATTTAAAATGGAACCACCCCTGTAGAATACGCATTTTTCAGTCATTCTCAAAAAAAATTTCATAATTTTAGTTTCATTTCCAAGGCACTCTTTGGTTTTTTTTCTTTGTCAAAAACGGCAAAAGTTTATTAGGCAATTTTTGTTTTCAAATTTGACTACACCACTGGATTCGTAGTCGTTATAAATGAAACCCATCAAAATTTCATAGAAAAATATTGGTTAACAACGAAGTTACAACAACTTTAATTTTGGAAACAAAGTATTTGATTATAATTTTTATTTAGATTATAGACATATTTAAAATCTGGCAACACTGCTGATACAAAGTAGAACACCAGTGAATTTGTACAGTGAAAACCGAAGTCAATAGCTCATTCCGTTCTACAGTTATAACTCCTGAAAGTATGGTAATGTGAGCGATTTGTGGTGGAAGCGATTTTGTAATAAAAATCTGACTACGCCAGTGGATTTGTGAATTATATTCCCTTAAAATCATTTAATTAAGTTTAGGTTATAAGGGTATTTGAAAATAACAGAAAATTAAAAATTCATTTTTAAGTTATGCAGTCTTCCATAGCCGATAAAAACGAAATGAACCGAATCAAGTTTTAAAGTATCAAAATTATGTATTCAATAATAAAACAGAAAGCAGGACAAAAAATGTTCCTTTTAAATTCTGCAAAACTCAACTAAAACAAGCTTTTAGAGAAGGTATCAATAATTTGGGGAAAGCTGAACTAATACATTAGGCATAGGTATTGTACTAAATCAATAGTAGGCTGTGATTTAGTACACCACAAATCGCTCACATTACCATACTTTCAGGAGTTATAACTGAAGAACGGAATGAGCTATTGACTTCGGATTTTCGCTGTACAAATTCACTAGTGTTCTTCTTTGTATCGGCAGTGTTTTTTTGAGATTGACTGAAAAATGCGTATTCTACAGGGGTGGTTCCATTTTAAATGGGCCACACTGTATATGAGTATTCACAAATTATTTTAATTTCTGCGTTCGCATCGTACGAACGTTATTGTAGGTGTGTGACTGCGAAGTCGAAGTTATCGGGAATGGTTTGTTTATCTTTTATGTATTTTTACCCTCTTCATGAGTACACCGGATTGTTTATATTGAGTTCTAGTATATGAGCCGGACTGTATTTTTTTGGCAGCATGTAAAGATCAGTTTTCATTATTATTACTGTAAACAAAGTTGAAAAAGGTTGTTATAAATCTGGTTTGAGTTTTTGATATCATTTCTATTGTTAATGCTATTGGGGTCTTTTTTAATATGTATCATTTCAAGGAATGTTTTGACTCTTGGATTCCTTTCTTTGGTCAAAATTTCAACGTTGTTAGTGTCAAACTTATGTTGCTTTTCTTTTTCCTGTTCGGATAAGGCTATAATGTCGGTTTTTGAGTATTTGTGGGCTTGTACTCGTTTCTGCAAATATTGTTTTGTTTGACCTATATAGGTACTTTGACAGTCTTACACGGTATTCTATACACTGTATGGGGTTTGTTTGTTTTTGGTATTCCTGGTTTTGAATAAATGGTTTTGTTCGTATTTTATTCGATAGTTTGTCTATGTATGGTAAAGGCAGTTTCATCTGCGAAATGGCTACATTTTTCTGGGAAAACATAGGAAAGACGTGCGTAAATAGAGAGTACAGATGCGGCTACAGACGGGACCCTGTGGGACACCTGCTCCGATCGGATACACTCCAGATATTGAGTTTTCAATGTTTACTCTAAAATCCCGCTAATGGAGATAAGAGTCCAAGATCCCACCAGTTATGAAGCAGACGCTACTGAGCTAATCGGACACATACTAAGAGGATAGCCGATATTGCTTTGTTGGCTATGTTTTTTTCCC
>JAFIRS010006835.1:0-31395 GCA_018342105.1 Gonioctena quinquepunctata | reverse complement strand
TATTTTATTCTTTTTTTTATATATTTTTCATGGGTCAAAAGTACGCAAAATTGAGATTTTTCGATGCTTTAAAAACTCATATCTCCAAAAATATTAACGTGAAAAGTCATGAGACAATATGGCACGGGGTTGCCCCATGGCAACATGCCTTTATATAATCAGTAGGGCAATTTGAGAGTATCGTATAAAAGAATTGAGCGGAAAAATTGTCGGTACTCATGCGCCGATTCCTTCTAATCTATAGAGTGAGAGTCCTCAATAAATATAATTTTCACGTTGAAAAGGGAAGCATTCTCAATTGGATATTGATAAAAAGATTTTTCTGTGAATTGAAGTAGTTGTTTTCTGTCAGACATTCACAAAAAATAACTTCAATTTTATCGTGGATTTTTTCAATTCACAGAAAAATCTTTTTATCAATATCCAATTGAGAATGTTTCCCTTTTCAACATGAATACCCCACAAAAGGTTATCTTGACGATGGAAGATAGTGACTAAAGTTTATCTTTCAGTCGCAGATGATTCCACATTTGATTCTATGAACATCCTGTTCATATTTTCAACAAATCATTCATTTTCACGTTATCAAAGTTGAGCCTACTATGTATTCAGTGGTATAATGTATGTTACTACGTGAGTTCACTACTGGACAATAAATGTAAAATAATATAATAACTCTCAGCATAATCTAACAAAAAACTGTTGGATCACAAATAATATTTACTACAATTTTGAGTTTACTTACAAGCCGTCACGGAAATTCTAGTATATATATATACAAGAGATCAGAGTGTTTGATCCGATAAGACGTTTCAATAAGTGGTTATCCAACTTCAATTAGCTTGAGTTCTTATGTATTTTTGTCTGATTGTTTTTTTGGGGAATTAGCTGACCACGATTCCGCATATTTTGATTTTCTTCAATAATTTCCTCTTCTAGGAGAGTGAAATCTTAAAACATTATAGGATATTTTATGTTGGTATATGAGGTACGGTAAGAAGACATGCCGTAGAGAATATGTGTGGAAACATTCAATATGTTGGTAACTTTAATAAAATGAGTTCTCTGAATACAGAAACGGATATTTCTAAATACTTTACGATTATCGAAGGATCCATAAGTGATGGAAATTTTCCACTGGTCTGTTTGACTCCGTTCATTTCCATTGATCTATTTAATAATCCAGCTCTTGCAACATACCACTGAACTACCCAATAGCAATTTCGAGATCTGCTCATTTGCCCAATCATTTTCTGAGCACAATCAGGAGATACGGTGTTTTTTCACTGAAATATGTTCTGCTTCCTGTTTATATTTTCAGAAACACTGAAGTAGAGAATGAAGGGGAAAGTATCTGTTAGCCATGATGTTTAAACTCATTTCTTCTTCTATTGCAGGGTTCTAGGGTATGTGGTCTTTGTCCACCTGGCTACTCTGGCGATGGTGTGATATGTTCCTACCAGGGAGTGTGTAATGTCAACAATGGTGGTTGTCACAGCTTGGCCACTTGCAGGGATAATTCTCGTAAGTATACCCTGTATGAAGTTAGATGGAAATTGAGAGAAAATCCAAATATAGAACCTATTCCATGTATAGAAAAAATAGAATTATTTACGCATTTTCTATGTGACTCTAGTCGATAAAAAAATACCATAGAGTATTCACATTGAATTCATATCTCAGGAGGCTGCGTTATTCACTCGAATTTTGTACATAGTATAAGATTGTCAATAACCAAGATGTTCGGAATATTGGTATGTTTATGTGATATGTTGCCAACAATGGAAAGAAAACACGGGTTTGAAAGAAATATTTGCACACTGTGAGAGGAAATATTAATTTTTATTATTTAATAAAGATAGTAAAATGAAAACAACAACCAACGCTTTTTTGCGTCCTTGTGGGTTTTGTCTCTGCCTCAGTTTTCATTGCTGCGTTAGTTCCTCATAATTCAGAACTCCGAACATGTTCTCTGTTGCCACTTCTATGCTTCGGTTCATACGTACCCCTTCTTTAATATCTTGGATTTTTCTTTCCCCTTTTGTTTGTCAGCTACTTTTTTCAGCGCTGGGAAATCTTCTCTTATGCTGATTTGATTGTTTACTGTGGGCTATTGCCATGGCGTTGCTTCTGAGGTATTCCAGTTCATTTTTGTTTTTCTTTGTAACTGTTTCCACCCAGTACTTGTAGAGCGCTTCCCTATTCACCTCGGCTAGCACATAATATGGTATATCATTGGACTTTTCTTCGTCCATTTTCCTCTGAATCAGTTCTCCAGCTTTTCTAGTCCTAATTCGAGCTTCTCTATTTATGTCTTTTAACATAAGGCTGTATTCTTCCTGCGATCGTGGAAATCTAGCCTCTCTTTTTTTGGTTCCCTTTTTCCCAGCTGTTTTTCCAGGGGGTCTTGGGATTTTTTATTACTTCCTGTAGATGTTCCTGCTTCGATAAGGTACGCTTCAGAGATGTTTTGTTTTATAAAGCTTGGTACTTTGTTTTCTTTCTGTTTTTCTTTGGGATTAACTTTTCGTTTCTCTTTTTCATTTTCAGAGCTTTCGTACATTTTTTCCTTTGTGCAGCGAGTTCCATTACTTTCGAATCTGTATTCTTGGAATTGAGGTCACTTTGGGTTTTTTCGTTTGCGTATTGACTTTGGATACTTATCTGTTCTTTTTTGGATATTAACTTATATCCGCGTCTCTCTTCTGTGGCTTTGATACATTGAGTTTTGATGGTATGATTTTCTGAACATATCAGGAATTCATGTTCACCAGAGATGCCCCCGCATTCACCAGGGTGTTGGCTTTCATTTCTTTATCGTTTAATTTTCCATCTCACTGGGCTTTTTTTGTGTTTGTTCCTTCCGTTTTCTTGTTCCTCAAATTGTTTTCTCCTCGGTTTATGTACTTGATTGAGTTTTGTGGCGACTTCTGTAGCTCTTATACTTCTCCATTGCCTGGGTTGTTTGACGTCAGTTTCACTTTGTATTGCTCTTTTTGGAGTAAAGGGTTCTGTATTTCCAGTTGTACTTGTATTTTTTGCTGTGTTGTTAAGTTGACTTTCATCACTATTGCTTCCTATGCTGTTTTTTAATTCATTGGAAAGTTCGTGGCTCGTTGTACCCCCCTCCGCAGTTTCGACGACTTCGGACGCTCCGGGGGGCTCTACCCACATTTCCATGCATATCCATGTGTGTACAGTCGTTGTCTAGGTTGCTTACAACTGAATGTTTATTTATATACTCTTCTGGGTCTGACTGCAGCTGTATATTTTTAACATCGGATTCTGGTAATATAAGAGAATTTGGCAGTACTATTTTTCCAGGAGTGCCAAAAGGCGTGCCAAAATTTGATTTAGCATCAGAAAAAGCCAGAGTTACAGGGCTTATTGAGCCTTTTTGGCTTTCTACGAGTGTATTTTCCCCGTTTTTGGCCGTATTTGCTCCAGGTTGGAACTAATCATTGGTTTGTGACAACTTCTCCTTGTTTTCTTGGGTTAGGCTCATTTAGATGGGTGGAGGGGAGGGGAGGCCTTCTTTAGTTTCATCTCGTTTGGGCTCATCCTTGTCTGGTTGCTTCTTTTTTTGTTCCTCCATGTTCATTCCTAATCCTTTCGAATATTTCTCAAATGGATCCTGGGAACGATTTTGTTTAGGAACGGTGGGTTTCTCCGGATCTAGGATATCTCCGAATAAAAGTGTACAACTACTTGTGTATAGCTGGTCGTGTATCATTGGTTCTCGGCGACAAAAGAGGCGTCGCCGAAAATTTTGATTAGTCTTGCGCCGGTCGAACAGGGGTTCATTGTAGGAGCCGACTTTGGAAATGTGAAGTCAGCCTCCTACTCACCCGCTGTCCTTTATCCGCCTCAATCACAACACCCGTATCACTTTTATTAGGCAAAGCGATGTTTATAATGATTATTCAAGGTTTATCAAATAGGACCTTCTTATATTTTGGGCCTATTCAGAAAATTAAGAAAAATTTCACATTTCAAAAATGGGGATTCTATACTTGAGAATTTGTATAAAGATATGTTATAATATTCGTGATTTATTTGCACCAAAAGATTGGGGTTATGTTGCCCACATCCACACTCTTTGGCTCTCAATCTGCGAATGTGAGTCTACCAAGTCCAAGTCCAAAAGTATTTATTAAAATCATTTACACGTGGATCATACATAACTTAAGTAATTATTTACATTAATATGTATGAAAGTGGGACATTATTGTCCGAGAGATATCATGAAAAAGGAAATTGTGGCATAATGGACAGATTATTAAATTAAAGAAAGAAGCATCTTCAAGTGGGAGTAGAATCCACGACCTTATATTTTCTAGACATATACTCTGACCACTGAGCTATCGAGGCCATAGGAATCGACACACACCCGCGAATACCTTCCTTCCATAATTTGATGAGCATGTTGAAATGAATCGAAAATCGAACGTCAATAGTCAATGGCCGTCGAGACCCGATATACACTGTGTCCGTAAAGTATGGAACAAATTCATTTTTAGATAAACAGGTCATTTTAAGAAATAATCCTGAAACACGTCGATTTCTGATGTTAATTTACCGTATTTTAAAATAATAATCGAATATACAGGGTGAATTACGTTCGAGTAATGACGTCACCGTCATTTTTTTTAAATGGAACACCCCCATTTTGTCTCAATTTTCGGATTACTCTAGCTGAGCTGATTCCAAAAATGTATCACATGTTGATTCCAATTGGTACAGGGTGGACAAAAATACAATAGTTTTGTGTGTGCTCATGAAGTAACGCGTAACATTCTTCATTAGGTAAATTAACAATATTATCAAAAATACTTATTGTCTAGCGGACAGAATATGCTGGAATACATGACTTTATAAATGTTCGAACTGCAGCCCTTGCTGTATTTGATAGTAACCCAAACGGTGTACAAATTCTTGTTGAACCTTGTGTATGGTTTCTTGCGTAATATTGTTTATTTCTGTTCGAATTTTCTCTTGTACATCTGCAATATTTGCTGGTTCCGTTTTATAAATAACATTCTTCAGATGGCCCCACAGAAAATAATCCAAAGGATTTAAATCTGGTGACCTCGCTGGCCATTCAGTGGGTCCACGTCTACCAATCCACCTGTTCGGAAAAATTTCATCTAGGTACCTTCTAACATCTACAGCATAATGTGGAGGTGCACCATCCTATTGAAACCATAAACTTTCATCAAAACCTCCAGGATTACGTCTGCTGGGAAACAAATTACGTAAAGTAGGTACGAGATACCCCCTTAAAAACTCAAGGTACGTTGCCCCGTTTAAATTACCTTCGAAAAAGTAGGGTCCGATGATTCGATTTCGTACAATTCCAGCCCATACATTTACCTTTTGAGGGTATTGTGTATGATGCTCACGCATCCAGTGGGGGTTTTCTTCTGCCCAGTATCTACAATTCTGACGGTTAACCTCACCATTTAACATGAAAGTGGACTCATCAGAAAAAATAATGTTTTGTATCAAGAGAGGGTCTCGGTGACATTTATCCATCATTTCTTCGCAAAATTGGAGTCTTCTATCGGGATCATCTTCGTTTAATTCTTGCACAAGTTTGATTTTATAAGGATGCCATTTTCAAGCTTCAATAGTTTGTGTACCGTTGTTTTGTTAACACCGATATAGCGACTAACTTTACGAACAGAAGTGTGCGCATCTTTTCAAAACTCAGTAAAACATCTAATGCTGTATCAGCATTTGCAGGGGACGACCTGATTTGCGTACATTTTCAACATTACCAATTTCTCGAAATTTCGTTTCCAATCTTACTGACTGTTGAACGCGTTATAGGTCTTTCTGGATATTTATCATTAAACAAATTGCACACTTCCATCTGAGTTCGCGATCTGTCTCCATACCCAATCATCATAAGTATTTCAATTCTTTGTTTTACACTTAACTCCATTTCTACTTCCAATTAAGTCTAAGCAATCATTCGAATATTCACGAATACCAAAAATATTGTAGTACTAAACTGTCACTGAACATCAATAAATTACTAAACAAATAATGACATTTCCCAAAAAAGTAGACGACTATGTTTTTTATAAATAGATAAGAAATATTTTTTGTCATATTCTGTCTGCTAAACCACAAGTACCAAACATGTTTGGAAACAGCTCATTTTTATTACTCTAAACATGTAGCAAACTACGGGGTGTTACATTTAAACCAATTGCCGCTAGACAATAAGTATTTTTGATAATATTGTTAATTTACCTAATAAAGAATGTTACGCGTTACTTTATGAGCACACACAAAACTATTGTATTTTTGTCCACCCTGTACCAATTGGAATCAACATGTGATACATTTTTGGAATCAGCTCAGCTAGAGTAATCCGAAAGTGGAGACAAAATGGGGGTGTTCCATTTAAAAAAAATGACGGTGACGTCATTACTCGAACGTAATTCACCCTGTATATTAGATTATTATTTTAAAATACGGTAAATTAACATAAAAAATCGACATGTTTCAGGATTATTTCTTAAAATGACCTGTTTAGCTAAAAATGAATTTGTTCCATACTTTACGGACACAGTGTATGTATATATACAATTTCCCATGTTCTCCTTCTTGGTTGGGTAGGAAGGGAAGGGAAGGATTGCGGCTTCAGTTAGGGGTCTCATGATTGTCTCCTTGCCATCCTGATGGGGCGAAGGGTCAGCCCGTGTTGTTGTTAGCAGGTGGTCGTTTTCAAATTATAAGTCTTGTTATGTTTTAAAAACCTGTTTTTCCCAGACACCTCCTGCTCATAGCTTATGTGTCTCTTACTAGTTCATTTGATTTTCGAGAATTCCGAGTTGACAATTTATGAGCTCTAAGTATAATGCATTTTATGTGCTGGAAAATTTGAATTTGAAAAGCAGTTTACAAAAATTATGGTTCTGTTTTATTCATTGCCTTGTGTGGGTTCTCTTTTGTTTGTTGTTATTTGTCTATTCTTCAATCTCCCTGTAGAGATCCAAGCTTTGGGAGATAACTCCGTGTTTTCTCATTTGATTGGCTCGTACGTTCGTGATATCTGCTCTGAACGGACTTGTAGGGATGTGATATCTATAAAATTTGTCCGATATTTTGACAATGTAGTCTGGTAAATTTTCTACACCAGCTAGGTCGCGCAGCTCCTCCAGTTGGATGTGTCTGTTACGATACGAAGTGCTTCATTCCGCAGCCTCTCCAGTCTCGACAACTGCGTTTTGTATATGCTGCAGAATATTGGACAAGCGTATGTTGTTGCTGGTAATCTGTTTATAAATTCTCAGCTTGTTGTCCAGCGATAGGCTAGAATTGCGTGCAATGAGGGGATACGTTTGCTTCATCGCGGCCGCTCCCCTCTGCAATGCTAGCACTACATGTTTTTGCAAGCTTATACGCTCGTTCACTTCCACTCCCAGGTATCTCACTGAGGGCCTTTCCGTTACCTTGCTATTTCCAATTCTCAACTTTTCGAGGATCTTCACGTTAGTGAATTTCCTCGTGAAATTGATGACCTCGGTTTTTTTGAATTAAGCTTAATCTTGTTCTTCCCCATATATGGCATGACCAACCGATCCAGATCCTGCATGGCAGCCACTTCACTCTGGAACGAGTGGGCGTATATCGCGGTGTCATCCGCGAACATAGCCGTACTCGTTTGAGCGAAGGTCGGAAAGTCATATGTATACAGGGAATACGAGATTGGCTACAGAGAGGACCCTTGTGGGACCCCCGCTCCAACTTAATGTCCTGGCGAACTAATTCCATTAACATTGACCAAAAGTCCGCCCCGTCAGGTACGATTTCAAGATTTCAACTAGGTATAAAGGCATGCCTGCCTCTGCCATTTTAGTGATTAGCCCTTCTGTCCAGACCGTGTCGAACGCTTTCTGGTTATCCAGCAGGACCATAACTGTGTTGTGGTCCCTTCCTCCACCCCGTGAATAACCCGGGCTACTTGCGAGGTCGTTGAATGATCTCTTCTGAACCCAAATTGTTCAGGCGGGATGATTTTCAGCTCTTTTTCAATGTCCACAACACGATTCAGAAGGATCTCATCCATTACCTTGGCCACCACGCTGAGAAGCAAAATAGGCCTGTAGCTCTCTATACAGTTTTAATTTTTTACGATTTCAGCAAGAGAATAATTCCTGCTTTCTTTAGACAGTCTGGATAATACTGCATTTTAGGATCGCGTTTATTATGTTAATTAACTGAACTAGCGACTTCCTCGGGAAATTCATAAGCAGAACGGCGTCCAACCTATAGAGGCCCGGAGCCTTGTTCCTAGGAAGCTTGAGAGTCTACCGGTTCCGTTGTCTTCATCATGTAGAAAGTCCCCAACATTTGGATCGGTTTCTTGGTCCTGTCATGTAAGAGGTAGTCCAGTTTTTTTTCAGTTGATAGCCTAGTTCGTCTGATATTGGCGACTTTTTCATAGTATTCCTTGTCTGACTTTGCTCAGATTCTCAAGGATATGGTTTTCTAGATAAGTCATCTAAATTCATTCATATCATTTCACTCCGACCATAAACAACTGTTCAGTACTTCCAGCAATATGAATTCAAAGAAAAACGAAGTTAGCGAATCAAACTGTTAAAAGTATTTGCTTTATATAAAGTGCTTGAGAGTATAAGAAGTAAACAGCGCCTAATGGTAATAACACGTGAAATCAAGGATGGAATAAAAGGTGTTGTAAATCTGGCCATCCATTCAGTATTGGAAGACGAGACATTCATTGAAACCCTAGTAAATAACGTGTCGTAAGTAATAACAAAAAGCGAGGATTGAAAACTCAAAACATTGGAACATAGACTTAAGAGTTCTACCAAGGATTACAATGAAGAGAAGAGAAAAAGTCACATAGCCTTTGAAAAATTGAACAAAGGTTTCATTCAGTTAAAAATGGAAAATAAGAGACGATAAAGAACTTTGACTATGTAGAGGCGGGTGCGAAAAAATTTAACATAATAATTTTCAATTATAATGCAATAATAGGAGAAAACACAAGAACAGGAGTGATAAACCTATTCAATACGAAAATAAACATGACAAAATCTAATGAAGATATCGAGCTTTGTCGAAGAATTGGAACTGAAGCAGGAAATAAATCAAGAGGAATCTTCACGAGGCTCAGAAACCTAAACACAAAACACAATATTAACAAAAATGAAAAACTACTGAGGGGGACTGGTGTAGTGATTAGAGAAGATCTAATCCACTGGAGACTTGAACTGATGACGAAGGCATAAATAAATCATCATTGAAATCGGTATGGACTGAAAATGGAAAAATATACATGAAATGTGGAAACGAAATCCACACTATCAACAAGGAAGAAGACTCATCCAATTTGAATGTGAAGTAGAAATTGATAACCAGCTAAGTGACTCATTAGAAATAAACATCGGAGTTCCACAAGGTACCGTAATATATCTCAACAGTATCCTTGAAATACAGCAAATCCCAGGTAATTTGATATCATATGCTGATGATACTGCCATAGTGTTTTCCAGTGATTCATGAAAATAATTGTATATTGTTGCCAAAGAGGATCTTAAAATAATTCAGACATGGCTAACTCACAATCTGTTAAGCTTAAATACAAAAAAAGGAGCAACCGAGGAATGAGCTGTTGAAAATACATGAATTCACTTGTAAAAAACGAAATAATGAATGTAACTGTCCACAAAAACTACCTCAATGAAATATATTGCCATTTTCTCAGATCAGCATATGCGATGGGACGATCAAGCTATGCACGTTACAAAACTAATCAGAAGTCTTTACCACAAATTTTATATTTTGAGAGATATACTCAATAAAAAAAATCTCATGTTTTTCCGGTGAGATATTGTATCATTATCTGGGGTGGTCCCTATAATAGTATTCTAAAAAATATCCAGCTTGCTCAAAACTCAATTATAAAAAATATGCTCAGAAGAAACAGACGATACTCAACGCAATCTCTGGAAATCTGATCTTCTTATGATCAGAAACATTTATGCTTATCAGTGTGCTCCAATGCCCACCAATGATGAATTCGATACTTCAGCTGACTACAAGAAACTGACCAGTGCGATGAACCAAAAATATTATGAATGGCACACCTACGAAAATAATCAATAAGAGTTGTATTCAAGACGAATCATAAAAATCATGAATGATACACCTACGAAAATAAAACAAGGTTTACTTGTTCTTAGAAGGATACTCTGAATATTACTGATCTCAACGAAATATCAAACTGCCTTTCTCTATCGAATAATCAAATTGACTGCCTATTTTTCCCAACCATTTCGGTACTTTTTTGATAGTATTGAATTGATTGGTCAAGATTCATTATTTTGAATAATAAGTTTTTCATTTCGCCAAGGGAGATTCACGTTTTTGCTGCTGTACCGGAGTTATCGCACATTGTGTCAATTTTCCTAAAGCCGCTGACGTATTCGGGAAATAATCTACTTGTTTATTGCTCTTATTACCCATACTCTTGTATCCTTTCTATCATACGTTGAAGGAAAACTTACTGTTCCATTAGCTATGATAGTCGCAATGCACGTGATCGGAGTCAAGTACTATCAGTCAATCTTCAAAACGAATATTTTGGGCGCCTCTCGGCTCTATAAAATTGTCCGTACCGAGAAAACAAGGCAGTATCAAAATTGCCATAATTTGTAGAAATAAGTCAAATCATTCACCAATTTTCAATTGGTCTCTATTGGGTACGGTTGAGGGTCATCTGGAGTAAAACACTACCTTGCTGTAAATCCCAAATATTCAATATCCTTCACCGTTAGCCTCTCTACAATCAATTATATACAAAAATGTGAATTTTAATAAATAATTTCCTCGACCCATAAACAAGTTTATGTGTTTATTAGGTGAGTCGACCTGACCTGGCACATATAAAAATAAACGTTACACTGGGAATAATTCTTGGGAATACCTTGTTAGATGAAAGTAGCTTACATTCGAAACTGGAAGGGTGATCCATCAGAATGGGGAAGTGGGCTCCTCCATGGAAAGAAAAAGGTCTCCTCCATAAAAGTGGAAAGGTGCTCCGTCTTAGAAGTGGAAAAGTGCACCCCCATGAAAGTGGAAAAGGGCTCCTTCTTAGAAGTGGAGAAGTGCGCCCCTCTCCGAAGAAGTAGAAAGGTGCTCTTCCATTGAACCCTATCAAAGTTAACACAGATAATATCCTCGGTAAACTTACCTCACGCGGAGGGACGACAATTGATTGATATCACTATTAAAATGCCACCTGTTGGATATTTTAGGGTATAAAATAATCAATTAATACATTGTTTACAAACAATCATTGAACAGACTTTTCATAATCGTTATAATAATTCACAATGAAACTATAGAAGCGGCAGTTCGAAGAAAACGAATGGAGCTACTCGTGTCGCCACCTAGTATCCAATGACCCAGGCTGATATGCTGAGTGACGGTGTCAAAACCAGAAATTCTGAAGAAAACATTCTCAAATATATTACCGAGAGTTTTTAAACGTGACACTCTTTGAATAGCTAAATTGAAATTATATTCTATTATTGCTATTCAACTCGGGTGGAGAGACAAGAATACTTATCATACTCCATAGATTCATGAGAAACAAATCTCCTAGGTGGATCTTCAAACATTTCGATAACTATTCAAAGAAGCGATATGAAAAGACAAATAATATTTTCTTAGCATAATAATGAAATGAAACTGTAGTATCCTCAACATTATCGAATAATTACACTGAGCAGAGAGAAATTGATTGATTCTAATATATTCTGATTTTTGAGAAAGTAATTCGATTGTGAGAACTCAAGACCATCGAACCTTCAGATTTTTTATTAATAGCAACTTTTTATTGACTTTGAACTTACTCGTACAGCCTCAGATCAGGTCTTCAACTCAATAAATTTCCAATTCCAACATTGGATAGTTTTCTATGGGAAGAGAATAAACATGTCGAATACGGTACTCTTGGTAGACATTTCTCAAGAGAAGTGCACACTTTTGTTTCTTTTTTTTTACCTATCATTTTTGTCTACTTTCATGTACGTATCTAACTGTTTATGGTTATGTTTTCAGGAATAAGTTTATCTTACGTGGAATGCATCTGCCCTCCTGGATTCATCGGCAACGGAATAGGACCCAGCGGTTGTGTACCATCCTCTCATTCCCTCCACCCATGTTCTATGAACCCTTGTAAAAATGGATTCTGTACTAGTAATAATTCCACTGGTGATTATATTTGTACATGCAGAATGGGATATACTGGTCGTAATTGTGATATAATGAGTAGAGATTTGTGTAATCCCAACCCTTGTTTGAACGGTGGTGAATGCCAGAAAACCAATAATGACTACACTTGTGAATGCAAGCCCGGATTCATCGGCAGATTTTGTCAAAACCAAAGACAATGTAAGTATCTAAATGATATTCCTGAATACAGAAGGTAACTTGATCCTTTTCAGCCTGCGGAAGTTACAGAAAACGAGACAATGGTACTCTGAAGTACCCTAGCGGTGATTTTTATGGTTTGAATCAACTTTCCAATTGCGCGTGGACGATAACAACAAATTCTTCTTCAAAAGTCCTGAATATAACCATGAAGATGTTAGATATTAGAGAGACTGTTGGTTGTCAGTTGGACTGGCTAGAGGTGAGCACTCTGTCCAACATATATTATTATGATATATGGGGACAATCGAATGGAGAACAAGGGTGAAGTAAGTTGACCCATAAATAAATCTCAATGAAACCAAGGAGGACATTTTAGTCGGTAATGTTTTAGTCGCTCTAGTTGCGTTGAGATGGCGTTAGCTAATGGTGTTGTCCATCCCGCTAATTCAATCACAGCGAATGCTACTAGGTGGATGGATGTTAATCATTTCAGTCAGGTACTGCAGACATTGATTATTGTCTGCTTGACCTATCCTGTACTAATGAGAGGCAAATACCCCGGAGCCGGTCTACAGCCTGAATGAAGTCGTGAATATTTATCCATTTCGCAACAAACATTTGCAAAGTAGCTTGTAGGACTTTGCACGTTCATTCATCGGAAGTCTTTCAACATACGTAGAGGCATTAGCCAGGGAAGTAGTTGTTTTTTGTGGATGTTTGACCGACATATAGGTATAGGTATTGGCAGTCAACAGTCTTGAAGAATATGTCAGATACTTTTCTCATTACAGATTTATATACTGAGACTAAAGAGGACATTTCAGTCGGTAATGTTTCAGTTGCGTTGAGATGGTGTTATCTAATGGTGTTGTCCATTTCGCTAATTCAATCCCAGCGAATGCTATGAAGTGGATGGATTTCAATCATTTCAGTCAGGTACCGCAGACATTGATCATTGTCTGCTTGGCCACAGGGATGGATATTCGACCGACATACACCTATTGTATAGGTATTTGTAGTCAGCAGTCTTGAGAAATAAGACGTTTTTAAGTTTTGATGAAATATGAGCATTATGTTCTTTTTCTGATCCAAGATGATACCAACGAAACAATTTCAATGGCATCAATGTTTCTATGAATATATAAGATTCAGTCCGAATTATCCCTTAGATTCCGTTGGAGGCACAAAAGTGTGTGTGCCTCCAAAGAAGAACACACTGTGTGGTGGGGATTTTCCACATTGATTGCTGGAGATAATATTATATTTACAGAAATTATGGATATATTGATTAATATTAGATATGCCTAGCAAGGTTATAAAATTAATGACAAAATAGACAGAACATTCAGAATCTCCAAAGCTGTCAACTTCACTAGAATATGTTATGACTAGTTAGTTGTTAAAGCTGAGCCTCAACTATACTGGACGTTATTGACAACCTCCTAGAGCGGCTTGGGAAAGTTATCACCCTCAGTATATGATGGAGCGTGGGCCTTAATTTGACAGAACAGTTACCAATCTCAGATAATTCGGAAACGATAATACACTTAGGAATTTTAATAATATATATATATATATATATATATATATATATATATATATATATATATATATTTTTAAATAACAATAATTTAAGGAGAAAAATTGATGGAACGTCAGAATGCATCTGAATATAAAATATACTTGATACTAAAACAAATAAAATGCCTAGTAGAATAACTGTTATTCAGTTACCTTGGCGATTGCTAATATTATTATCTTTTGTCGAATCAAGATTTGACTCTACTATGAAATCAAATAGACGAATGGTTCCTTATCATAATATACATATATACCTTGCCAAATAAAATGTTTTATTTGTTCACCCTCGACTGGAGAACACACTACGTTTTTATGTTACTAGATTTTTATTTTGGATTACCGATTTTTATTACGCGTTCACTGGTTCGTAATATGATTATTTAGCTTCTTTGATATATTTCAATTCTATTCGTTGGGATAATATCTGTTGTTTACACTTCCAGTATTTTCTGCACATTTTTGATGAAATGGCTACCTTATGAATAATTTACGAAGTCAACCCTTGTTTCGTATCAGAAGATAGCTACGCATCTTCACTAGATGGAATTTGATTCTACTCTGATGCGCTTCATATTCTGAGAGCTATTACTAAACGGAACTTTGATGCTCTGAAGGCTTTTACTGAACTGAACTCTCTTTTTGGTAATGGAGATTCTTATATATATATATATATATATATATATATTTATATATTTATATATATATATATATATATATATATATATATATATATCTCGCGGTGTTCAAAGAAGCCGGCGTGGTCATAAATTATATTTCATGTGTCTGGGTACTCCGCGGTAGATTTCAATCGCATTCCTTGCACGTTGATATATATTTCATCCCAGCTGTCGGAGATTCGTTGATAATCTATTTCGGTGTGGAGAACAATAGCAATATTAATAACTGTTCTGTCATTATTATTTTGGTCTATTTTACTTTCGAATCGTCGCTGTCAACGTAACATATTTATGAGGTTTTTTTATGGGTGGTGTATATCAAATAATTTATGAGAGTCACCTCTTTGTCGTAACTCACCCGCATTCCTGTGTCTTATTCAATAGCGGACTGAGGGAAACAGTCGTTTACCTTTTCGTGTCGCGTTCCATTCAGTCAAGGGTATCACAAATTCTTACGTTAAAATAACTTGGTTGATCGCGGCCATCACGAATATTCAGTATCCTTTGTTCACATGCCGATGCAGTGGTTTCATTATTCTTCTGACTTGTTGCTTTTCATTGCTGGAAAAAACTCCAAAGGTTCTGCCAAATGAGTTTCGAAAATTCTCACAGACTTCACATACGAAGTCTCCGATCAATGGTTTGGAGATAAATGTGAAACAATTCATACAGACTTCACATTCTGGTAGGAAGATGGAGAAAATCCTTTCCATGATCACCCTGTACAAAGATACGATTTTCCAGACACCAGATGAATTCAGAAAAATTGATAGATCTGCAACCAGTGGTAATTTTGATTATTCAACTTGTTTGGCTCGTTGCAATAATTATTACGATGAGTATATTAGATATTTTTCGATAATGTAATTATATTCTTGATGTCTCTATAAGAAAATGCTTTCTAGAAATAAGGAACCAATGGAAACGGTTCTTTGTTCCATGTAACACAATTCTGCAATAGAGAACTATTGGATCGTTGTTTCAATTTGAACTATTTTCACTTATTTTTTTTGCTCAGAATTTGGTAGTACCCACCTTTTTTTTCAACATATTTATCGCAAAAAACTGTACTTATATGGGTAACTGAACAAAAAATTCAGTTTTCAGCTAAAAAAAATATTGTAGTGAGTGTATTCTGCATGATATCTTCTTTGTTCTTCCGTATTCCATGGATTTCCTCTAGATGATCGCTTTTCAATGACCAGGAGTAATTAGCTATCACATTCACGTTCCATCGACCTTGGTACCATGTTTCCATCTTTTTCATATCATAATGGAAGAATTATCCCTGTTATTCGATAAAATCATCAAGATTCTCACGAAAAAATATGAGATGTTGATCGAATTTGCTCATATTGCATCCCAGTATTTGCCTATTCAATAACATTGTATGTGTATGAATACCAAGAAAGTTATTTTTTCGACATCTTTGAATGCCCCCCACGCTTTCAGCTCGGAATCAATCACGAATAGTTCTCATTTTATTTGGAGACCATGACTTGAGTTTACAGCTGCATCTAAAATGAAAAAAATTGAAACATTTTCGATAAACAGATTCGAAAAACCAATACGCTGTCTTATGACACTGTAATGAACTAGCGAAAAATGATCTTAACCCAATAATTCGATTCAAATTGTGCAATCATTAAAAATTAAAATTTAATGAATTTTCTCTTGAATCTGGATGTGATACGTCGAAAATACTGGTGGATTCGTAATCAGCATCACCAAATTAGCGAAAAAAACACTCTACACAATAAAAGTCTGTGAATTGGAGGAAAAATCAAGAAATCTGTGCAAATGCAAAAGTTTGCTTCAAAAAAAAAATACTCAATTAACTGGCCAGCGATTTCTCGCATCCTGTATTTTGTCCATAATAATAGACGTTTCGAAAACTACATCTGTTTCCGTTCATCAAATGAAGCTGCTTCACGATTTATTGAAGTATTTTTCAAGAGGATTTCTGCGAAGGAATTCCAGCTAATCTACGATGTTTGAGGTCTCCTTCCAGTAAAAATACCCACATGTCACTGATCTGAATCTCTTACCAGATAGTATTATGTTGGCAAATCCTTGAGTTTCATCTCAGTTTGGGGTTATTTATGTAAAATTTCTGTTTCATTTCTTTCCACCATTTACTCACTATTGATTTTTATTTTTTTCTCATCATTTTTCGATTCACTCGAACTTTATACTCTTTTAGGCTCACTTGCATTCTCGGTATGTCGACAAAGGTTTATTGTAAATTATTTTTCTGCATTCTCTGGTTTGCTTCGTGTGAATATTGATTGTTCTGTAAATTGTTCCAATATCATACCTATTTTTATTCCGTTGTATTTGTATTGAATGTTCCACCTGCTTGTTTTTATATGATATTCATCAATCACATTCAGAATTTTATACATAATTATATAGTCCTCAGGTCACCCAATATTGGACGGCAGATGTAGTTGAGTATGCTGTGAAACTGTCTACTCTAGAATCAGGGTATCAGAAGAGCATTTTTGATAATGCTGTTACGAACCTGGGGTTCAAGAATAGTCCGACAAATTCAAACCGTTTTATAATACTTTGAAACACAACTCGATACTATTCTTTAACAATATAATACTTATTCACAATTACAATGCTAAGCAATATTCCCAAGACTCTATTCAGACGTCACTCCTCGAATTTTTCGATAGCGGTTATATGTGGAGCATGCACAGGGGCGTGTCAGGGTATTTCCGTGATATCCATAACACTGGCCACCTCTAATTTTGATCCACCATGATAGGGCTTCAGTCTGTCGAGGTGAACAACCTTCAACTCAGCCCTAGGACTGCGCTGGATTCTGTGAACCACGTCGTTGATCCTCTTCACGGTCCTTCCCACAACGGTGTTAGTTTGGGGGATACACCTTCCTTCCTCCGAGGGTTGTACACCCAAACCTGGTTATCTTCCTGATTTAGCTTACAAATCATAGCGAGCTTTCATCCTTTCACGATCCATTATCTACATCTTCCGAGCTGTTTCGTGGATTTTCAGCAGGCTGTACCTCAGTTTACCTGCGTAGTCCTGTCCTTCTACCTCTTGAGTGCCTGGTGATCTGAACACCAAGTCACAGGGCAATCAAAGTTCCCTTCCGAAGATATTACTTGACGAGGTGAGCTTGATTGAATCATGGACGGCTGCTCTGAATGCCATCAGAAATAGTGGAAGATTTCTGTCCCAGTCCTCTTCATGTTTTTTCACTACCTTGGAAAGATGATCTTCCATAGTTCAGTTGAATCTTTCAATCATGTCATCGGACTGAGGGTGAAGCGTTGTGGTTCTGGTTTTGTTGATACCCATCAGCTCGCAAGCTTTCTTGAATATCTTCGACTCGAAATTCCTTCTTCGGTCGAAATGTATCTCCATCGGTACTCCGAATCTTGAGAACATGTTGTCCACCGATGACCTGGCTTCTGCCGATGCTTCCTGGTCTGGAATGGAATAGGTTTTCACCTAATTACTAAAATAGCCCATGACAATGAGGATGTATTTGTTGCCATCGTCCGTCACAGGTAAGAGTCCAGCTACATCAATGGCAATCCGTTCGAATGGTGTGCCCACGTTGACGACCTCCCATCAGCAGATTCCCATACCCGTTTGAGTAATCCATTTTCCACAACCAGATAATCCCATTGAGCCCACATTGCCTTGAAGAAAGGATCTCTGTCCGAGATATCTCCCCAGGAGGGCGGTAGTCGATTGATCTTCAGTTAACAGTCTCGTGCGTCTTATGCTGGTAGCTTCTCCACGGTACTTTGTTCTCTGACTTTGCTTGGGTGCTCTAGGATGCGGTCTTCTCTTGGGAGAGAGGACATGACAAATACATGTCAAAAAACTCCTGCAACCTGTGCAAACTGCGAAGCAGACCATACAGCAAACTACAGGAAACGTCCAACATATATCAAAATTTGGAGTTTCACAACAATCAAGAAGCCCAACAAGCAGAGACTGAGCCCTAGGTTGAACCTTCTGGCATTCAGACAAACGACCTCCTACCACATGGGGCAGGGTAGGGGTGCAACCACCATCCAGAACAACATAACTCAAAAAATGGAACTGCAGGGAATGGAAACAGCCCAAGTGTGCGAATCCACTATCCCAATCCTAATTCCAATCCTCAATGAACTTGAAACAATAATCAAACAAAACAAAATCACAGATACTAGACTTACAGACCTAGAAAGAACTGTAAATACCTTCATCACAACAATAACACACATTGTCTTGCACCCCCCTACAGGGGGGCGGCGGCAGGAAGATAACTAGCATCTCATTGTCCTCCCTTCCGCGCCCCGGTGGGGGGAGTGAAATGACTCACTCAACAACACACACTCAAGAATGTCACAACACAACGTACCATAGCAACACCAGAACCTCATTAAAACTCAAATGAACTCCACAATCTGCGAAAAAACGGAAAAATAAAACGTCATTAGAAATGAAGTGAGCAAGTTCACAACACACAATAGAAAGAATGTCAACAAAAAACACACAAACATAAATCATAAAAAAATTGTCAACCAAGCACGAAAAATCACAAGCCCAATTGCAAAGCAAAACTTAGAACCCTACTCAAAGTTCCCACAAATACAAACTCAAATAAAACTAAAATCCACCCACGCACGGAACTATCGAAAGCTGTTTTTTTATTTATTCATTTCTCCAGAACTAACAGACAAACACAAAGATACGGAAGAATTAAACTACTAAGAATTTTTTGAATTAGGAATATTATACAGAGGTACATAAGCGAAAGCAGGAGGTATCTATTACAGGAATTACTACAAAAACATACTCCAAGTACGTACCCTACAGAAATTGCTAACACCAGCAAGACCACCCCCTTCGCCCCCGTTTAGGAAGGCAAGCTAGTCCAGACCCATTACTAGGAAGAATATCACATGTATATATAGTTATTAAGTTGTACAGATCAGGAATAGTTTGTGACATATGCATTTTTGTATCAATAAATGTTTTTGGTTGGTTGGTTTCAGTCTTCTAGACAAGACATCTGCACTACCATTTGCGCGTTCTAGGCGATGTTCGGAATTAGCATTATACCGGTCAGTATTCCCCTTGCTAGGTGAAATATCAGTTATTTCCCTGACTCTGTTGACTTGGATGATCCTAGCAGATTCGCATTCCGATGTATTGGCCAATCCAGTTCTTTGGCATCCGCTCGAAGATTCACTGGGCGATCCGGTCCTCCTCTGTGAGTGGAAACGTGCGGGTGTCCTCCAAGGTGATGATGAACGTGGTGGCAACCTCACTCTGCTATCTCTCTGGTAATGTCCGCTCCTACCACATTTCAAACAGTTTCTCCTTGTCCCTTCTGGTGATTCTGGCCTCATAGGCGAGTAGAAACGTGGTGGTGTCCTCCAGGATGTAACATACGTGGTGGTAACCTCACCCTGCAATCTCTATGGAAATGTCCACTCTCACCACACCTGAAGCAGTTTCCTTCTTGCCCGATTGTTTGCGCTGTTATTCTCAGGTTCTAGTTTCTCCAGTCCTGCTGAGCAATCTGTTCTATGCTATCACTTGTGTATCTAGCTGAGGTGGCTCTTCGATTGATACCGCCCTAACTTTCGGTTTCGAAGTGTTGAAAGCCGTTTCTACCCCCAAGGAACGAAGCAGAGGTTTACTGCATTTCTTGAAGCTTATTAATCTTAGGGTCTTCTGTATTTCGATATCCCTCAGCCCATCAATAAATACCTGCACCGCCAATTGTTCCTTGCAATCTTCGGGGGCGTATGGATAGGCAACCTGGATATGTCTTTGTACGTCTGCTTCAAACTCTTGTAGACTTTCACCCGATTTCTGCACACGTGTTTTCAACTATATAGCTGCTCTCTATGTTGGTTGTCGTATCTCAATTCTAAAGCAGCAATAAAATATTCATGCTTGAGATTTGGGTTTTCCGGGATGGTCTGTAACATTGATAGAGCGGGTCCTCTCAAAGCCTAAGTGCTGTCGCCTTCTCTGTATGGTCACATCCATTGACCGTTGCTGCAGCTTCGAACTGTTTTCGATAGGGACCATGGCGACTGTCCATCAAAAGTCGGTGCCTTCACAGAATTGTGCGATGTGGAAACTCTGTCACGGTGGTCTTGAATTTTCAACGAAGCAACTTCCTTTTCCAGTTCTTCCAAATGTTGCATTATTTTCTCATGCACCACCCACACTTCTTTCTTTGCTTTTTCTTGGACTGCCTTGCCTTCGTTTGTTATCTTACCGTCCATTATTCTCCAAACTGTGTTGATTTCGGCCCCAATTCTATCGGCATCCTCCTTCAGGCCGTCGATTTGCCCCTCGGTTCTCTGGATAATCTGTTCAAATAATGGTCTCTGTTGTTCCCGTTTCCTGTTTTGTTCTTCAGGAGTTTTCCGGAGATTTTTCTGCAACCTATCATTTATCTCTCGTTTTTCTTTCTGACGTCTCTCCCCTTCCTCTTGCTTTTCTTTCTGCCGTGGTTCCTCCTCCTTTTGTCGACGTTCCTCTTCTTCTTGTTTTTTTAGCCGCCGTCGTTCTTCATCCTCTTGTTTTTCTAGCCGATGTCGTTTTTCATCCTCTTGTTTTCCTCTCTTTCGTTCGGAAAACTGCTGTTTAATCATTTCCATCGTGGCCTCCATCTCGTCGTAGGGTGTATTTCTCGTATTCACCATTAATTGTTTACGAATAGTCAATGAAATCCTGTATGGGACGATCAAAAGTTCTGGAATGGCAATGATCGGGAATGTTCCATATCATCACCGTTAACGGCCGGTTTCTCCTCGCGTCTTAGAATTTTCGTTATCGAAAGATCTGGAAGATGACGTCACTCCCTTCTCGAATTTTCCAATGGCCGTTATATAACATGTGGAGCATGATTTCATCAGCAACCAGCACAGGGGTGTACAGGGTATTTCCGTGATTTCCGTAACAATACTTCAAACCAATATAATTTGATGAATAATCAAAATTGTTTTTCACCTTATCTTGGGTTGCTTCGACCGATACTTGATGAAAATTCATATTGAAGAAGTAGAAGTATTTATTCCACTACAATATACAATACTATCAGTAGAACGTCATAAACAGAACATGGAAAATATATAAATGTGAAGACACAGGGTGAATAAACATATTTTAATAATATAATGAAAATTGCGAATAACTCCAGTGTAGAGTGTCCATCACATACAGTCAAATTCATTCTTGTTCAAAACAATATATTCATAGGTATCATATAAATAATTTTTCATATAAATAATAAATGATTTTGAATTGGATGGAGCCTAGACTCTTAATCCTAGAAGGTAGTCTGTTATATAATTGTAGGTTAAAAGAATTCTTTCGCAACATCTGTGGTCTGAATCTAGGAGTTGAGATTAGATCAGCATGGCGAGTGGTATGATAGTGGACTTCGTATTGTGCTGAGTATTCATGCTTAGTTTCATGATTTCCAAGTGAACATGAGTAAATAAATAAAGTAGGAAGAAGCATTATTTGGGAACTGATGAAGAGAGGGCGGCAATGTTCACGATGATGAACACCCGCCATGACTCTGATAGCTCTCTTTTGGAGAATAAATGCTTCATGAGATTGGCACGAATCACCTCAAAGAAGAATTCCATAAGACAAATGGAATAAACCAAAATAAAAAAAAATTATAAAGTGAATACTGACGAAATTTCTCAAACGTTGAATCAGAAAGGTGATACTAGACAGTTTCTTCGCTAATATAGCGATATGTGGGCCTCAGTTGAGTCTATCGTCAAGATGTATGCCAAGTAATTTCACACAGCTACCTTTAGTGAGATTTAAATTTGGAGAAATTAAGATTGAGTTTATTAAAAGTGAACCAAGTTTTGGCTGAAGCCATTGTTCCATTGGATAACGTGGACATATTTCCAACATTATTACTCTGACTGATTCGTTGGTAGAATGTCAAAATATAGAGTATTGTTTAATGGCCTTACTGCTCGATAGATCTCCGTTTGATCCGACAGATTGAGAGCGTTCACTGAAGTAAGATTCGAAGAAATTCAGAGCTTAGCCCCTGATGCCGTAACTGTGGAGTTTTACCAATATAATGTCGTGCGTGATACAATCGAAGTCCTCCGAGGGATCACACAACTCAAGTTGTGAGTGTTTGCCTTCCTCGAGGCCCTCGACTTTGTCTGACACTACTTGCAGAAGAGCTTTTGTTGTGGACAGAAGTGAACAAAAGCACTTCTAGACAATGAAATAAAATTGAGCCTAAACAAAACCTGTTTCGCGATACAATGTCTTCGTCAGATAATGCGAACGGTTTTGTTCTTATCTTCGATGAACCATTCAACAACATGGAATTATTCAATTTGACCTGATCATCGATAAAATATTGGGATTTTTTGTGTTCATTGATTTCTAACCTTTCTAGAAGTTCATGTTTCAAATCCTTGTTTTCCACTTGTAATAGTTCGGAATCGTTAACACAACAATGTTTTTTAGTCAAGAGGGGAGTAGTAAATATGAAATTCACAGGGGAACCGAAACATCATTCGACTCATTACTTCCCTAAATAAAACAAATAACCCAGTCTACAGGTAGCCAGCTTGAATGAGATGGTTAGTATTCATCCATTTTGTAACGAGCAAGCATTTGCAAATTTGCCTTGCAGAATTTCATCCATCGGATGTAATTCAATGTTCGTCGATGCATTAGCAAAGAAAGTAATTGTTTTCGATAAACATTCGACTATTGTGTAGGTAGTAATGGAAAGCAGTCATGAGGATCAGGACATTTTTCATGGTCTTTGAAATCAATTCTCTATTATTTGTCACATATTTCTGCCATTTAGAAATGAAATTTCGAGAAGTCGTCCTTCTAGAATGTTCGGGAATCATAAGCACAAAAAATTCCAATATTGGCTCAATAACCAAATGAACCTCCTTATACCTTTTCTACATCAAAAAACAACATGCTCCTTAACATCAGGCCAACGCTGTGTAGTGATTGAACAATGTATCTTGGTTCACTCATCATTATAAGGAAGGAAAATGATTGGACGATACATAGACACCGTCAATGCCATAACCGCTAGTGGCTGTACTGAGGGATTGTACTGATGAACGTGGTTAATTATGAATAAAGACTTCAATATAACGTATTCCTATCAATCAAATCAATACCTCCCAGTGATCAACAGGTTTATCAGTTGTCAATGTATTAATATTTGAACATTATAGGATTCATATCGAGCATGGCATCAACATTACTCTCCATTTCACTCATAATAATCGCCTTCCAGATCCACGATGGACCGAATACAGCGGCACATAGTTTGGGGAGATTTTGTGGCAATAAACTTCCCCTAGGAGGAAATTTCCGAACAACACATAACTCAGTTTACCTATGGTTCAGATCTCATAGCAGTCTCGCAAATAGGGGGTTTGAACTGACATGGAATGCTGTTGAACCAGGTTAGTTGTTTATTTCTATCATCTATCATTCATGAATCAGGAAAACATCTCATACATTCCGAATATGTGACGTCCTTTTTCAATGTGAGAGTATTCTGTAACAATATTATTCTGAAAATCTGGTATTTTTTTCAGATTATGTAAAAATAGTGTATGACTGAGCGGATAATTATTCAATTTCAGTTATGATGAGGATCATAGTTCAACTTTGGTTGCTCTACATATAAATTGAACTTATTTGCACGAAATAATGGAAAAATGGAATTCTAGATTGGGTCTGTGTGTATGCATGTCCGAGATTTTCGAAAACTATCAAACCAATTTGAATGAAACTTTCTGGATAATATTTCTACAGACCCAGAATAAAATCTTATACAATTTTCATGGCAATAAAGAAGTATGTATGTCCGCGATAATTATTCAACAGATTCGGAATCAACTTTCTGTAAAGTATTCCTGAAGGTCCACAAATATTTTATTATAGATAGATTATCATTCAACTACGATATGTAATATCTGTAGCAATATTTAGAATCCACCAAGGATCTGGTAGTGATTTGAAAACATAACATAAGACAATGTACAGGTTCACAATTTGAAATTTAAAATATATATGATCATGCCATTGACAATATTAGAAAATAAAAAGGGACACCCAAATTCATAATGAAATATGTTAAAGATGAGCTGTGTTGGAAAGCTCAACTAGAACATATTTAAAATGTAGTTACGAGTCCAGAGTTAGATTATGGGGTGAGTATAACGGACTCGTGGTTTTCTGTCAAAAATAGGAACAGGTAGTTTTTATACATTTTCAAGTATGTTGAGTTTGCCCAGAGAAGTGTGCCGTAGTTGGCATACAAGTGAAAAAGAACTGAGTATTTTTTCAGTTGATTGAAATAGTTGGTTAGATGATTTTTGAATGATTCATCAACATTAGCAATCAATTTCAGTATGTCGTTCAAAACTATACCAGGAAGATCATGCAATGCTGAATTAACATTGATGGAAAAAATAATAAAATAAAGGTGGTCGTTGATAAACCATATATATATATGCATCACTTCCAGCATTTGTGGCACAAATGTTAAATCTTCCAGATGTTGATTCATAGGAAAATGCAAGATTGGAGCCAACACAATATATCTGCTGATTTTTAGTATGGTCCTTCCCCATTCAGGTGTGTCGACACATTTAATCACATCATGGGTATTATTATGATAAACAGATTGTAGGCATACGCTGCTGAACTTACTTATTCAGTAATTCTTGCCGAAAAGATCGCATGACTCATTCCTTCATCCTTTATAGTATTCTGAATCATTCACTCCCTGGAAACCCTTTGAATTTTTTAAATTTTCCTACGTTTTGACAACGTGGAAGTATAGCTTCCTGCATCAAGTTCCTCATCAATTCATCACCATTTCAATATCTCTTTATTTTTTTTCAGATGATCCAATTATTGATATTATTCGTTCATTTTCCCAAACTGTTAGTTTATTTTTCCTACATAATATGAAACAAGAAAAAAACACAGTTTTATCAACTAGGAAAATCTTTCAGGTCCCAAATGATATACAGATTTCATTACTTCTGATAATTTTCCTTGACTTTTAATTGGACGGCTGCGATTTCATATGAAGTAAAGTAATTATATTACACGCTTTATATTAGCTTCACTTGTATGTTTGTTTATTTGTAACCGATTCCTTTGGGCGCGATTTTGACCCACTTTAAACAGTCAGATTCCATTCAAACTCTGTAGATGACAATACACTAATTTAATGAGATTATTCCATTTTTTTATTTGCAGAAGAATAATTAAAATAATAGTTTAAAAAAACTAAAAAAACACGCTTTTATAAATAAACCAAACTAAAAAGTAGGAAATAAATAATAGTTTAAAAAAACTAAAAAACACGCTTTCATAGAAAACCAAACTAAAGAAATAGAAAATAAGAAAAAAAAATATTTTATTTAAAAAAAAGCGTGGGTGCATGGTATCAATAATTATATAGTACATTACACACCTAAGGCAGTAAAGTAAGAAATGTCTCAGATCACAGGTAATTGTTGGCCAAGGCGATACCATGCACCCCACGCTTTTTTTTGAATATATTTTTTTTAATTTTTAGTTTGGTTTTCTATAAAAGCGTGTTTTTTAGTTTTTTTAAACTATTATTTATTTCAAACGATACTTTCACATCACTTATTGTTGAAAAAAATTAGTTGCAAGTTTTTATATGGTATACCAGGACAGTTTTTTTTTGCTTTCAGAATGTGGAGGAGAGATAACTGCGACTACCCATGGCTCTATTCAGTCCCCTGGCTCCCCAGGAAAATATCCACCGAATCGGTATGTAGTAATTTTTGACTCATTGTTTGGAATACATCTGCATAGTTCTCTTGAGGTAACACATGGAGGAATCGAGGACATAAACAAACATATATATTCATATATTCATTAATTATATTACTGTCAATATGAATCTCTTGAAATGTTACTAGGGCTGTTCTGAATTTCTTTCATAGAAGGCAAACATAAACAAAAATGTTATCAGTATCCAGTAAATATCATGCAAGATCAAAAATAAACTCGAAATGAAATAGCTAATGACTGATGGAGAGTTTGAGAAGGAAGTGGAGTCTTTCGTATCTATCTGCTGAAAACATTAGGCTAGGTATGAAGTTGTGAAATAGTGGCATTTGTTACGCACGATTTCTGTTTTCCAGAAGCATCAATTTGCTTTGGGATGACCCGAGTAGTGCAGCAATAATACTTGCATGGCTAATCTTGCGTACTACTAGTATAACTCAGCCACCCCAGGTTGGCTCTACGTTGTGTAAGCTCTACGATGGGTTAATCAAATGAGCAGTATTCCAGACTTGAAAAAATCAGGGCGTTTCATTGAATAAACAAAGACGGCGACGTCATATTGGATGCCAGCAGTTGTGTGACGTCAGGGAGCACCGGGTGCATGGGAAATGGGGTGGGTGATGTCATTGAGAAACATGGGACAACATCAAATCTTAAAATTTTGGTGGTAAATAATCATTTCCAGTTCTTAAAAATCTTTAAAATAAAAACAAATGTTCAAATTGGATTATATCTAGGAGCCGAAACAAAAATTATTGATGTATCCAATAGATGCAGGATACAAGTTGAAGATAATGAATGCAATATTATTCATTCAAGGGATAATAACGTTCATTCTGTAGAATCCAAAATACGGAATAGTATAAGTGGTACACGCACTTGAGTAATTGAAGAAGTTATTTGGTTTACGATTTCGATATCATTCAGTTTCTTCCATTTTCAAATATATTTTTATTTTACTCGCGAAATCAAAGAGAAAGTCAAAATTTTTTTCAATTACAATTAAATCTGAAAACATTCGAGTTGTTTTATTTCAGTCTCAGCTGAGGACTCGTTTGTTGTGACAAGAAAGGACAGTTTGGAATGAAATATGCCTTTGAATATAATTTATTTATTTAATAATATACAATATTGAAATATATCAAAATCTCTCACTTTCCTCAGACCCCGATTCTGCACTGTTCGTCTTCTCAAAGTTTTCTTTCAATCTTCTTTGTTCTTAACCTTTCTTACTCCAATTTCCCCTTGTAAATTTTCATGATCACTTGAGGCTGTTCAGCTGCATACCTATCAGCAGATGGAATTGCCTAGACTTTTGCTCCCACATAGTCATCATTTTCATCATGAGATAAAAATTGGCATCTCCGACTGTTAAACTGGTGCCTTGTACTTTGGGGATTATCGTTTGTTTGGACAGAGTTTGTTGGTATTGAAGCTGGTTGAGGTATTTTCTGAAAGTTTGAAGGTTTGAATGTCAGTTGGGGTGGTTTGAACTTCTGAGATAGATTTGCGTCTCAAGGGGTGCTGATGGAATTTCAAGAACATAGGTGTTTGGAAGTGAATCAGTTATCTGTTATTTCCTAAACATTATTTGCAGAACCAAAATGTTGGGTAAGATCAATTTCCACATTTTCAGTATTGTCTACAGTGATTGGACATAGGAAAAACGTCAGCAATACCTTTGTGCGAGGTGTTCCCAACTTGACAGATGAATATGATGACCACTCTCCATTAAGAGGTTCCTCTTGTGATTCGCAAGTAGTCTTGCAGACAAGAACACAGAAAAGGGTACAGACACGAAAATCCTACTCACAATTTGATAGTTATGTTCATCTTACACCTCAGCTTCATCCTACTCATCACATACAACTCGCTCATGTGCACTGAAAAAACAGAAAAATATCAGTGAGTGGTTGTCAGTGAACATAGCTCTTGAATAAAACCTACTACTCGGAATATGCTCATCATTGTCAATGTTTTGAACAGGTCAATAGCCACAGGCTAAATAAGGGTCCTCAAATTCTCGTAAAGAGGCCCCTTTTCGGGAAGGATATTTGTAAATATAAGCGGCGGCCCTCCACCTAAGTAATTTTGAGAAAATTTCATCATAGGGACTATGTACCTTGTCGATTCATATTGCCTACAGTTTTCGTCTTCCTCAATTAATCCATAATAATATGAGCCTTCCAACCATTTTTTAAGGATGTCCCTTGCATTCCTGAGAATGGACCAAGTTCTCAGCTCATTGATTTTTTAGTAATCAAAATTATTAACAATATCTCTCCACTTTTCAATCTTCTGTCGTGTACTTACGGCGTCCGTTCAGCTGAAAGCTGACGAGCCAGAGACAGGGTTGGCACTTAGCTTCCCTTGACACTGCGACCAGCTGGGGTCTATTGTATCACTCTGTCGTTAGTGGTTCCTCATTCAAACAGGTTTGTGCCTTCAATTAGGTTTAGAAGCCTGTTGATAAGGTTCTTTGGATTCATGCCTGTTTCCGGGTTGATCTCTCCGAAGGTTCTGTGTCGCCTACTACTTAAGGCGTCACAGTCGAAGATAATATGAGAGGCTGTTTCCTCCTCTTCATCACAAAGCCTACACTCCACGGTTTCCCTGCGTACTCCCATGGTGTTTAGGTGTTTTCTTAGGCCGCAGTGTCCAGTCAAGAGACCTATTATTATAAGAGCCTTCATTCTGTTCAGGTTCAGAAGGTCAGCCGTCAGGATCCGGTTTGGATGCCCTACCATGACTTTGCTTTGTATTTGCCCGACAGTTTGATCCCAATATTGTTGGTGTCTTTTTTTTATCCACTCGTCGATCAGGGTCCTGCATCGGTTTTTGCTAATCCCATGTGCAAGTTATGTCCCTGTGAATAGCGTTTCAGATGCTTGTCTAGCTAGCTGGTCCGCTTTGACGTCCAATGCCTCTATGACCTGGCACCCACATCAAGGTGACCTTGTTGTGTTTTGCCAGCTCGATGAGGTTCTGGAGGCAGTCCCAGACCAGTTTGGACTTTATCTGTATAGAGTTGAGTGCTTTGATAGCACTTTGACAGTCAGATAGAATGTAGATGTGTTTTTCCTATAACCACTTTCTAGATTCTTCTGGATGCATACCATGATAGCATGTGTTTCAGCTTGGAATATCGTGGAGCATTTGCCAAGTAGTATTATGTAATCCCTTCTTGGCCTTACCCCATGTATTCCTGCTCCCGTTCCTTCAACTGTCTTTGAACCGTCTGTATACCAGACTATGTCCGCAGTTGATTGTGATTCTATACTCGGGGCCCATCCAGATTCATCAATTCGTGTTTCGAATGGTTTTTAGAATGAGTATAGGGGATGCATGTAGTCTGAAATCATTTCGAGTTCTTCGATGTTGATTACATGAGTGATTCTGGTATGTCCAGTTGTTCGGATTCTCCAGTTTTTTGTTTGTTTCAGTCTGTATGCACTCATCCTGGCCTCTTCAATGACATGTAAGTCAAGGGGTTCGAGGTTTAGGATGATTTCCATCGCAGCTGTTGGAGTGCTATTCATTGCACCCGTGATACAGAGACAGGCAAGCCTCTGGATTTTCCCAAGGTTAGTTTTTGCCTGTCTTTGATTTGTTTTTGGCCACCATAAGAGTGAGCCATAAGTTATTCTTGGTCATATTACCGCTGTGTAAAGCCAGTGCATGGCTTTCGGTTTAAGCCCCCAGGTTTTTCCAAAAGCTGTCCTGCACATCATGAAGGTTATCTTGCTTTTATTGGTTACATGTTGAAGATGCGGGTTCCAGGTTAGTTTCTTGTCAAGAATCAGCCCTAGATATTTCACCTGCTCTACTAATGTTTCACCAAAAAGTCTGGGAGGTATGAAATCTCCCATGTTTCTTCTCCGGGTGGAGAGAATTAGTGTTGTTTTGTTCGGATTTGCCCTTAGGCTCTCTCTGTTACACCATTCCTCTACTGTCCTCAGTGCATTTTGCATTAGCTCTGAGGTTGTTCGAGTATTCTTTCCCTTGATGAGGATGACCAAGTCATCTGTATACCCTTGAGAGTAATACCCTTGGTTATTCAGAGAAATTAGCAGTTCATCTACAACCATGTCCCACAGAAGGGGGGAGAGTATGCCCCCCTGTGGGGTACCTCTGGAAATTTCAACCTGCTCTGTTTCCTCGAACATGTTGGCTTGGACCAGTCTATTGTGAAGCATTGAGTGTATCCACCTGCAGGTGGTTTCGTCAATGCCTCTTCGAGTGGCCGCAGAGACCATACTTTCGAAGGAGGTGTTGTCGAAGGCTCCTTCGATGTCTAGAAAAGTGTATAGTGCAATTTCTTTGTTTGCTAGATACTCTCCAAGCCTTGAAACAAGCTGATGAAGTGCTGTCTCGCATGATTTTCCTGTTAGATGGGCATGTTGGTTTTGATGTAAAGGCCGTTCTACAAGAGCGGTTTCCCTTATGTCTCTATCTATCAGTTTTTCTAAGTCTTTCAGAAGAAATGACGATAGGCTTAAGTAGGAGATTTAAGCCGGTTCTGGGTCTCCCCCCACCACTATGACGTCACGTGTGACCTTGAATAGTTGCAGGTGTGCAGTGTGTGTGTGTGTGTGTTTGACCTTGAGATTTGACTTTGAGATTTGTCATTGAGTTTTGATATTGGGTTTGGTCGACTTTGAGATTCGACTTCAGTTTTGACCTTGAATATGACCTTGAGATTCATAACATTAAGTTTTGACTTTGAGATTTGACCTAGAGTTTTGATGTTGGGATTGTTTCGGCAACCTCAAGATTTGATCTCGATTTTTGTTTGATCTTGACTAAAGTTGTGGTGTAGGCATACATATTCTGTGCAGTCATGACCTTCATGAATCTT
>JAFIRS010006834.1:0-31396 GCA_018342105.1 Gonioctena quinquepunctata | reverse complement strand
ATATATATATATATATATTGTTAGTTACTACCACGAATGTACATTGATTCAAAAAGTAGACAACATTTATTTTACACGATGAAACAAAAATTAGTTCAGATACCATTGTGTAATAAGTCTATAGGACAGCATTGCTTTCTATTTCTTTCTAGGAAAATATACAATCTCCTTCCTGATATGCATAAAACATACATAGAAACAATAAATTCCATTGAATTAATAAAAAAAAAAACTTTTATTTTATCAATAGAAAGCGATTCACTTGATCTCCTTTTGATTAAATGTTATGAAGTGTACGATTATTCAACGAAATGCCTTATAATATCTATACCTATGTAAGATACGATCAGAAAACCCATACTCAACCTTATTGGTCCTAATGGGTACCCTTCTGATCGTATGTTTAGCTATTATTATTATTATAGCATATTCACAGACAAGGAGTATAACAGCTCAAAACTGTAATACACTTTAGTGACTCACCTATATTTATCTGTAAATTTATATTTTTCAATGAAAAAAATTGTAACTGTTCTTCTTCATGCGAATAAATATTTATTTAATATTTATTATTATTATTATATATGCGTGGTCGAGGTCATATCTTTTTGTACGCTTTTTTGGTTAGTTATAAGAAATTTACGATAAATATGGCACCACGCTGACATTTCAACTTTTTTTATTCCTTAATAGCTGACTTTCGATAAAACAAGTATTCAGGGAGTAGTTTCAACCTCTTGGGATTCGAATTTTCTTCATTACATTATGAAATATTCTCACCTTCATCATGCAATGTTAACAAATTAGATCTACCGAATCCAGTGGAAAAAATCAAATTTATGATGAAAGCATTATCTCAACTGGTAATGATATTGCTCTTAGTTCCAAAACATCCATCTTCTGTTCAACTATGAAATTGATTTTTTCCAAATATACTTCAGGTGGACTAGATAATACACTCACTCAACACTTCGTTATTAATTAACTGTTAGAAATATATCTAACTTCTGATTTCGTTGAAATGTATTCACGCATTTTTATAACTGAGAAATCCCCATCCTACATGATTCAATGAACATTCATGAAGGTCACACTCCTGTGAAAAGGTTTGAGTTCCACCCACTCGACCTTAGCGTGCAAGCGGAGGGTGTGAAACGATGACGCACTACCTACTGGAATGTCATACAGAATGGACTTGTTTACTTCTCACGGGGAAGGAGTGGAGAGTTCACCTTGAATGACATACAAGGTATGTATGGAATGCGCTTTCCCAAAATTCGACATCTCAAGGCCACACACACACACACTCAGTGTTCTTGACACACACGTTCAAAGCCACGCTGTGACGTCATAGAGTGGGGGGACTCAGAACCGGCTTGAATCTCCTACTCCCCTATGACAGCAAATTGGTTGATTGTCGACTGGTCCTAACGGGAAAGTACAAGGCTGATGGTTCCCTGGAAAAGGGAAAAACTCGTTTAGTAGCGAAATGTTACTCCCAGTTCCCTGAAGTGGATTATCATGAGACTTTTGTTTGAAGTGGAGTATTGGATATACAGAAGCAAAGCGGTTATGTATGCGTGCAAACATCGATCAACAATCAGTTATTGTTTTGTATTGTAAAAATTGATGTAATTTGTTTTTTTTTATATACGTTTCACGTTTCATCAAAGCATGTTTTTATTTGTAAAATTGGATTGCAACACTAAGCCTTCCAATGGCCAATGAAAAATAAATGAGAAACAAATTTTATTGCATTCATATTTTACTTGATTTCTAGGAGTACAACGTAATTTCATATGATATTGGGAATATTTGTCTATTGGTTGATTCCAAAAATTCTGGAAATAATTTCAGATAAATACAAATAAGGTTATGCTAGAATATAAACTTGATAAGTTACACAATTATTAAGCTTATTTATGCTACTTCATTAAGATGACAAAATATAAATCCAACAACTTTATTCGAAATCAAATGCAATATTTTCCCACATATACCTCTCGCTAGTTTCATCATTTAGATATATCCACATTCTGAATAATGAGAATTTATTTAAAATGTTAAACGTTAATTAAGAGTAAAAATAGCTCACAATATATATATATATATATATATATTGTAATGGATTTGTAAGATGATTTATTGTTGTTTTGATTTGATATGATAATTATTTCGCTCCGCGTTGGGAGACAATTGTTATGTGATATCAATTACTAATTTTGCCAAATTGTTATTACCCTTATTTGCTTTATTTGGTTGTCAAATTGTACTGAAATAATGATTACTATTTTGCCCTTACTTGGATGTCAATTTGTTATGATTGGAGTAGAATATAATAATTTCTGTATTATATTTATGTTTCGTAAAATTATTTCTTCCACCCAATACCATAACAATTTTATTGAATATATGTGAAATTCTTATTATTTTTATTCTTTGTAATTCCTTTTCTTACCACGACTAAACTCAGTTGGAACGCCTTCGCCTCAGGAGTCGGTACTGGCAACAGAGCCACTGCCTATCTTGATGTCATTCGAACTATTTCAGTTCAGTGTTTATAGGTGAGATATTAGCATATCATTGTGAAAGTAAACCAGAAATTATCAAAAACAATTATTTCCTTTATTCAGGAAAACTTATATTAACCTGGCCTGCGATAGATAACTTATAGCTATGAGCAATTGACAAATTTTCATAAAATAATGAAAAATAGTGATGGATATTGTATATATAACCTTACTTTTTTCTCTTGAGTTGGAAGAATTCTTTTATAGTTCAATACCAAATTATATAAAGTTCTTCAGATATACGAGTTACTTTGTGAAGTGATTCAGTTTGTGATGTGCACTAAAAGAGTTTATACCTGGAGCTGGAATGTCGCTGATGCATTACCTGGCCATAATCTGAATTCCTGTTTCATCCACTCCTCTCAGGAACTCTCCATTGCAAAGGAACCATCCAAAATCCCCGCAATCAGCTTGGACAAGTTTTCATGTGGAGGACAAAAAAGGTAATCTTCTTTTATCCTTATTTATTTTGTGTCGAAATTATCCATTGGTTGAATTGGTTTGTTATTGTAGGAAAAACTACTTATCATTAGTGAAAATCCTCAATTTCTTTTCTCTCAAATTTTGTCTGGCTTTTTCAAAAAAAATTTTCTCCTCTCGCTTTGTTTTTTCTTTACCTGGTTACCATTTTGTTTTGTCTTTTTATTTGAATTTTCAAAATCGCGCACTTTCTTGTCGCCCTTTCACTAATTTGGTGTTATTTGAGAAAACTTATCAACTAACATATTTTACATTTCTTATAAACTAAATACAATATTTGATCATAATTATTTCTTTGTTTTTATATTTTTTATCTTAATTTATTGATTCACATTTAATCCAAAATAATTTTGTAAATCTAGACTTTTTGTTGTATTTCAAACAATCATGTGTTGTAATCATTTTTGAAAATGCAGGAAAATGATTGCATTATAGTATTTGCATATATTTACCTATCAATGTTATACAGAGGCTTCATAAAGGAAATATAATCTCAAAAAAATGTAAAAACAATATCGCATGAACTACTAACTATTAAATATTTATAATTTTTTTGGATATTTCAAGAAATTATTTCTTTTTGACCTTAAAATATATTACTGGTCCTTCCTAACATAATAATATATACACACCCAGCTTGCCATCTTCAGGGAAGGGGCAAAGGGGGTATTTCCGCTGGTGGTGGAAGATGTTGGGAATATAACAGGTTTGGGTTTTAAATAGTTGAAGAAAATGCAATTGCCAAATTCTCAATTACCTTATCCATAAGGATTGTTAACTGAAATACATGATATGTGGGATTGAAGATATCATTTTGATTTAGACTCTGTAGAACAATTAACCTAGAGAAGTCTTTATTGATTTTGGTGGTAAATATGGATTTTTGGCATATTTCGCAATTCAAATTTCTATTTATTCTTTCCATTCGTTGGGTAAGCCCAGATAGCACATATACGTACTGAAAACGTCCCACGGAAGTTTTCCTAAGACATTCGTATGTCCTGAGAACGTCCAAATATGGTCCCGTATCGTTCTCAGGACGTACCAGGGACATCGGATGTTACCAATCCATCCGTCCCCGAAACGGATACCCAAAACTGTTCTGACGTATTTTATGGCGGACCTATATAGATCTTCTGCTAGCCCAGTTCCTAACTGGATTCTTATAGCATTATAGCTTATAAGCACCCTGGAAAATAAATTGCAAATTTATTAATATTGTGAAATATTTACTCAACAACTAAAATTGTGTCAATGCACAGGTACAAAAGAAATGGAACATAAAATAAAATATACCCAGCAAACATGTTACGCGTGGCCCTCCAGAGGTACTTTAAAAACAGCCGACAGACAACATAAGCGGGCCATAATCATGATACGTCGTCGGCCCGGCTAACCCGTGTCGCTACGACCACCAGTAGGCCGTCAGACTACCACCCGCTTTAATACATAGCGGGACTTCAGCGGGTGGACAGAGTTAAGATGCATGGTACAGATTATGGTGCGATTGCGGGTATCCTACTAATCAACCGCGTCATTCCACTGTTGGGATTTCAATGAAAACAAAATGGCCCATATAAGCGCCTAAGAACAATCTAGCATTATATCTTTGAAAACAGTGAAATTGGGTCAGGAAGATAGGTCATTATTATACACAATAAATTCACCAAACATTCAGAATCGACTGATTCATGGACTAGATATATACAATTCACTGTTTTCACTCTCTGACGCCACTAAATGTAGAGGATTTCTGAAACTGTAGAGCCAGATTGTTCCTATTTACCTAAACAGACAACTTTTTCTCCATTTCAACCATTTTTATTGTATCTCAAATGGTTTCCCAGATATTGCATTTCAAACTGGTCTGGAAAAATATTTCACCGAATATAGATAGAATGACAACACACAAATCTGAAAAAATTCCAGTCTCTCGCCACTGATTATTTTTCATAACCATATACCACAATGACAATGACCAGACAAAAAAAAATACGCGATTTGACATCCTACACGAAATCAGCAGTACGGCCAACTGCCAACGTGATATTCAGCAATGCCAATGTTGCATTTTCATTACAGAGGTCGCAGTGGAGCGGCGCGTAATGCCACATACTGTGTCAAAACGACATCGGCGCGATTATCGCAAATCTTTGACGGGTAATTTCTGGCTAAATTCAAAACATATATAATAAATATGCGTATGTTCAGTCAAATCTGCAAAAACTGATATCATTCCAATTATTTACCGACATCAATGTGCCGCTGCCGACATCTGACCGCAGTTAACAGCAACGGCTCCCGTCTATTTACCGCTCATTCTTGTTTGCTGGGTAGAAGATAGTCTGGTAGTTCAAGTGACGGTAAGTCAGGTAGTTCCAAATCAAAATTACTTGTTGATGGTGACACTAATTGGGAATGATCATTAATCAAGTCATTAATATTGTGGCCAAATCCAGAATTATTTTGATATCTGTCTCGATATCTGTATTAATATAAGAGAAATAGAAGCACAAGCAAACCTCAGGAAAACTCAAAGCCAAAGGTTTCCTATCGTGTTCACTGCATCTGGAAGTGACGCTTCGCCACCATTGATTTTTACTATAGTGAATAACATACTATAAACTTATACCAATACACCCCTAAGATGTCTAAAAACCATGTTAAACCACTTATACCTGTAAAATATTGAGACAAACTGGGGGACACCAGCCCACTTGATAAAGAGAGTTATCTAGAGTTTCAGATGGTGCCGACGTCGTTTCTTGTCATAATTCAGTAAACTGCAATTACAGGCCACACAGGGTGTTTTTGTGATTTGTGTCTCTGATCCGTTCTGTGATTTTGTCGCCTTTAAGGTTATGTCAACTCGTTGTGAAATATTTTGAGGTTGATCGATCGATGTAAAATATTTAGAACAAACTATTCCATGTACTTATGTTATATAGAATTTTCGAGAAGTGTTCCGAAATAATTCTAATTATGAACCGTACCAATTTATTTTGTATGGTTAATTTTCTATTGATACGGCTCCACCAAGTTGGTACTTATGTATTTCTGTCCCTGTCCCATGAACACAAATTCAAAGTCGGGCTTGTTCAAAATGTATGTGGATAGTGGAAAAGGCCTAACAAATTTCATGAATTATAATTAGGATGTGTTTTGAACGTTTTTTATTGCTAAAAAAGGCTGAAAAGGGTCTTTTCTTGATCTTTGAACCTCGGAAAGTATTTGAGAACCACCCGTTTTGACTTCCAATTCGTGTTCACGGGGCAAAATACGTAAGTAACACCAAGCGGCAAGACTCAACTCGACGGAGCCGTATCAACAATTAATTTGGACAATCCCGTTTTGCTTGAAAAGTTGAATTTTATATTATTATTATATATTCAGACGTGTCTCCGGAAAGAACTTACATGTCTTGTATATATTGAATGAATGTGGTTTGAAAATTTCTTGTAAAGATTTTCCATATTCTTGAAATCCCTAACACATTGCGGCCCGTACCGTACTTGTAAGTCTTACTTTTCTATGCAGATGTCGAGATAATAGGATCATCCCGAAGGGTTTGAGATTAAAAATGCCATATCATAGCCAACAATGCAAAAGAATAATTTAGAGAGCGGGCCACGCAATGGTGAAAAATGTCTTGTATAATTTTCAGCAAATGAGATGAATGAATGCATGAATGTCTCTACTCACTCTACTCCACAAAAACTTTTGTAAACACTTCTTTCTCAAAATAAATTTGGACAGATTGATGAATAAAAGGAATACCAAAATTTCCCTTGAGAGTGAAGTATTGGAAAATCCTCCTCTGTTCAATTTACATTATTATCAGGTAAAAAATGTACTTTTTGTTGTTGTCTTGTGTGGCACTTGTTATTCTATTTTGGGGGTAGCCAATTCTTTCTCTTTATTCTGGAAACAGCAAATGATCAGAAAAACTTGATTTAAATTTTTGACATAGAATTCATCATTGAGTAACGAATCCAATCTCATGGTTTTTATGCTTTTCGCAATGAATTAAAAATAGAATGTAGAATGAGGAAACGCTTCGGGTATTTTCATATTTGCAAGATCAATAAAATAATTATGTTTTTGGGTAGAATTAAATATATTATGAGACTATATTGTTATATATATATTTTTATGGTGATCACTGCATTCGATGTTATCTCATTGAAAATCAGTATGTGTATTATTGTTTATCATTATTGTCCACATTTATTTTGGAATATAAGTTGATTGTTAATTATTAATATACAATATACGGGAAAATCCTTTCAATCAGTGGTGATATCGGAATAGATAAATATGTATGTGCTAGTAATTTCAATAAGTAAAATATTTTGAGAAATTCGACATACATGATGGATCCACAACTACAAAGGACGTTTGCTCGTGATAAAAATCTTATGATGGAGCGGATAATTATTTTATGAAGTGGTGTAAATTACATATAATTACTTAATTTAGCTTTCAAACCAATAAAAGTACGGGAGATGCAATCTCTTTCGCTTTCTGAAAAGTCTATCTTCTAGTCTGAAGGAAGTTGGCGCTGCAGTGTTTTGCGACATATCTAAAGCTTTTGACTGTTACGTAAGCTTCATCCCTACAGCTTCAGAGGACGAAGCTTCAATTGGTTCGAATCCTATCTGAGTGAAAGAACCTCTCAGCTTTTGGGCAAATTAAGCGGTGTTCACCATTTTGGCAGCCAACACGACTATCTTATCACAAGAACTCAAATTACCTTCATCCAGTCACTGAGGAACAAAGTTGACGAACTATTCATACTATTGGAAAACCATAAATTTCCTGATTTTGTTACACTAACTGAGCACTGGCTGAGTGAAGAGGAGCCAGTCCACCTACCCAACTACATACCAGTGGCCAGATACAACAGGACAAACTCAATCCATGGTGGAACTATAATCTTCATGAAGGACTCCTCAGTTGACACTCTCAACTTTGTTCATCTTAATAAATTCAATAATATTTTAGAGGAAAAACAGTTCGAATGTGCAATTATTTTCTCTATTAAGCTTAACATGTACATCCTAAGTATATAAAGGGCTCTGTCCTCAGATGTAAACATATTCCTAAACAAACTCGAATTGCCATTATCACAACTACCAACCCATTCGAATATAGAAATCACAGGCGATTTGAATATAAACTTCTCTGATCCAGAGTCCTTACCTAGCCTCCAACTAATTAATTTACTTAATTCCTATAATTTAAGAATGCATGTAAATGAACCTACTCGATTATCAAAATTCACTGCAACCATAATTGATTATCTTTGCACCACTTCAGAAGAAACTTCATGCTCGGTTGTCCCCTCTGGCCCTTCCGATCACGAAGCTATTCTCGGCTCCATACCGCTCAACATAAAAACTCCTGCACCTAAGTTCAAATATAGTCGTCTATTTAGTACAAATTTTTTTAATAAATTCCACGAGTTTTGCTCAAATAGTCGCTGGCAGGATATTTTCCATTCCATAGATCCCTTTTATACATTTTATACTTTCCATATAAATAATTTTAATAGGGCTAATCCAATTCAAAAAATAAAGGTGAAAAATAAGAAACAATGGCTAACAAAGGGAATAAAGACATCCGCAAAAAAATTGAAATTTCTTCACTCAATTAGAAAATTTACCACTGAACCATTCTTTCATGAATCTACAATAGCTACCGCAATTTATATCGGAAAGTATTAAAATCTGCAAAAATATACATTATAAATCAAGAATTGATAAATCCTCCAACAAATCTAAGGAAAGCTGGAGAATAATGAGGAAAACAGAAATTCCGCTTGAAATCCCATTGAACACAAATACCCTTAATGACTATTATTGTACTGTAGCCTCCAAATTAACTGCACACTTGAGCCCCAACAACATTGATCATTACATGTTAAATCTCTATGTCGAAGAAACCTTCAATTTTTCTCTAACACATACAATTGAACCGAAAGAAAACATTAGAGGTATAAAAAATAAAAAGGCATCAGGTCAAGATGAACTTTCAATCAACATATTTGCAAACCTTCCAGATTCAGCTCTTGATGTACTGGCTGCTCTCATCAATAATTCACATGGGCATCTTTCCCCAATTCTTGAAAAACTCAATTTTAATACCACTACATAAAGGAGGAGATCCAGCAGACCTATCAAATTATCGACCAATATCACTTATACCTACCTTGGCTAAGATAATTGAAAAATTAGTTCAGAAGAGAGTTATGGAATTTCTACTTAAAAATAATATCTTGAGCAGGAACCAGTTTGGTTTTCAAAAAGGTAAGAGCACCAATGATGCTATATTTTTCCTTCTTTCAAAAGTTTATGATGAAATTAATCATGGAGAGCTGGCCGCTGCTGTGTGTTGTGACCTTTCCAAGGCGTTCGACAGTGTTAGTCACGGAATTCTGCTACGCAAACTGGAATACTATGGTTTTAGAGGAACTAGCCTGCAGTGGTTCAAATCATACCTAGAAAATCGCACTCAAATGATATAAACCAACCACCTCTCCCATGCCCAGACAATTCAATGTGGTGTGCCACAGGGTTCTGTACTTGGGCCAATATTGTTCCTGCTTTATATAAACGACCTTACAAAAATTAATATATCCGGCAAGTATACATTATTTGCAGATGACACCACGATAGTTTGGCATGACACAAACGAGAATACATTACATTACAATATTCAAAAAGACATTGAACAAATTAAATCCTGGTGTGATGATAACTTGCTTGTCTTCAATGCCTCTAAAACGAATTTACTTACATTCCGCTGCGAGCTCTCTACCCTCAACTTAGGAACTAACACCATTAAAAATGTCTCCTTGACCAAATTCCTCGGACTTCACATCGATAAAAAATTGAAATTTGACGAACATGTTACAAAATTGTGCAAGAAATTGTCCTCTGGATGCTATGCCGTTAGGATAATATCACGTGAGTTGGGTTTTACCGCCGCCAAAACGGCATATTTTGCTCTTATTGAATCCCATCTGATATACGGTATAGCATTCTGGGGAGTGTGTAGCAATCAATTATTACAGATGGTGCAAGTTATTCAAAAAAGAACCATTAGGGCTCTTTGTAAAGTTAAACCGCGTGACTCTTGCAGGGAACTCTTCAAAATCCACAGAATCCTCACAGTCACCTCGATTTTTATTTTAGAAACTACATGTCTAATTCATAGAAACCGTGACAAATATTTATCAGCGCCTTTAAATCATAACACTCGTTCTTCGCAAAAATTTAGACTACCATTACCTATACCTGAAAGTAATCTTGCTAAAGAATCCATCATCTACAACGGGATAAAAATTTATAATTGCTTACCATTGAACCTAAGAGAAATTGAAGCATTTGCATTATTCAAAAAACAACTAAAATAACTACTATACATTCATCCTTTCTACAATATAGAGGAATTTTTTAGTTGTGAACTCTTTCGTTTATAGTGAACTACACTAGCCCCTTCATTAAGGAATTATTTTAATATGTTTGCATCTGGGGATGTACCCTCTTATTATTTTACATTTCTTAATTCTTAACTTTTTAAACTATACAAATTTTAATTAGTCTGTCCCTGTACCATTTGTCGTTTTTATTATTATTGTTTAGTTTTTAATGTTTATTTTTCTGTTTTAATATGTATTTCTTTAACGTCTTTGTCGATAAGACCAGTTTCTTCTGACAATAAAGCATAGTTTGATTGATTGATTGATTGATATAACGGAGTAAAAATAGCTTAAAATCATGCATTATTTCGGAATCCTGGAGGGACTCCATGGATTTTCCTAAAACCTTCTGATATCACTTAGAAATGACTTGCAGAAAAAAGTTATACACTTATATTTGTGCGTTAATTGTTTATTAATTGTTAAAATAATGAAAAATTATTTTGTTAGGCAAATTTGAAATAACTCTAATTTCGAAGTAATTTTACCCAAATTGATGCTATAGGGGTTTTTGAGGTCGCTGAACAAGAATATAACATTGAAAAAACGATGGCGTGGCCATTCATAAAGGTAGATTTCATGAATGATAATTTACAGCTATTTTTTATTTATGTGTACATCTCGGAGACTAAAATTTCGGGTAAAAGTTGTGGAGCTAATGAAGCTCTATCAAACGACTTATAATTTGCCGATATTGGGTATGGAAATAAAATATTGCGAAATTTTGTAAATCTTTCAATAGCTGCGATTTTGAGACTATTGGACAATTTTCTAAATTAGCCGAGGTATTCTTGAGAAGTATTTTTGTTTCTTTTGGTTGAAAAATGTGGCCTCCACTCAACAAATTTCGGTATATCCCATATATAAGTTTTAATATCACATTTTAAAGTAGAGTTTTTAAAGCATAGCCTCAAAATTCAAATTTGTAATTTTTGAAATCATTCAATACCAGCTCTGTATTTTTCGAAATAAAATTTTGAGTTTTTTTAAATTGTCCTTTTTTTATTTGTCATTTTGAGAGTAATCTGTGAAAATTTCTGATGTGTATCTTGAAAATAAAAAAAAATAATAAGATTTTGGACAGAATTCTGCTTTGACGTAATTTCATATACGTAGTATTCCTATACATATTTTTTACTTTTAAAAACATGACTTCTCGTTTGCTGCATTTTTCTTCTTTCAGTTAAATTTTTGTTATCTTAATTTAGCTCTTATTGGCTTCAGAATCACTATGAAATTTTAACCCAAGTGGAACACAATTTTTGTTTCTCACTTAAATTACATAATTGTGGTATCATTCCACTTATGTTTGTACAAGAATCATATTAAATCTACAAAATAAAAAATGAACTCATGGTTTTTCACAAAAAGTGGTGGTACACCATTTGTACCACCGCTCCGCTGTAATAAAAAGTAAATATCTTGATAAAGTGGTGCTTTTAATCAGAAAGTAAAGTGAAACACAGGAAAGTTGAACTAATTTGAGTGAGTTTGTAAACAGGTTTTTTCCTTTCCGAAACAAAGAGGAACAAGGATCACTTCTAATCGGTACGCACTGGTTGTGCCTTTGTGCTACATAGAGCACACCTCCTTCTTGAAGTACGTTCGGGCTGATGCATCGATGAGGTCAAGCGAATCTCTTTTGGAACATAAGGTTTTGATTTTTTTATCTCCAATGGAGATGCATTTGAGCTTGCCCTCCTAGAGGAAGACTTATTAACCCTGTTTGAGGATGCTAAAGTTGAAGCCGTAAGCCCAGCCACAATTGCTCTTCTAAATGCTTTTGAAGTCGTTTTGGGTAAATTCAATAGCTTGTAGAGACAATAAGAATTCACAACACAAGCATCGAGGAAATAAAAAAATATGCGATGCCACCATTTTATAGGCCAAACAGGCAGAACATTTAAAAAACGGTTGTCAGAGCATAGGAACTGTTTCGTCAATGGAAAATCAAATTCAACTTTGGCTACTCACCTGTTGACTGAAAAACATTGTTTTAATGATTTCGAAATATTACATACAAAAAAGAAAGGTTATAAACTCGACCTTCTAGAAAGTTTAGAAATTAATAAATGCAAAAATTCGCAATATTTGCTTAGTGACCAAATCAACTTGAATAATTTTTGTTTGTTGAATTCGTTTTAATAAATATTAAACATTGATTGTTGAGTAAGTATTATCTCCACTTGAAAAAGCTATTGTATAGCGAAACACGTGTCGTGGTTTTGTAAACCCAGTTTAGTGAAAATCATTTAGTGAAGTGAGTGTCTTCATAAAAATTATTTGAGTCAAACCAAACCCCATATAAAACATCACTTTTATGCCGCACCGATACTCAAGATTTATACCGTTTTAATGCATCTGCAGTTACGGCATTTTCGCTGAAGAGGGCAGAATATGCCTATGGATGTGATAAGGGCAAGGCGGTTTTCTGTCATGGTTGATCTTGATGTTTTTAGGCGCCGAGGCGATGATAATAAGCTCTCAGCAGATGCATTTGTCACAGGATGCAGGGACTAGTACAAATTCATGTATTAAAGGAAATGCATCCTTATCGCACCTAGCCAATATATCCAGAGCAGATATAGAAAGCTCTTTATGCCGTTCCTTTTCGTGAATCCATTTCTCTTGCCATAGTATCAATTCATCTTTATTGAGAAGAGAAGCAACGCTCTTATCATAGTTCTGAAATTGTTTAAAAAAACTGCTGCTTTGACGACTGGTCTGGTCGGAAGGCCCTCCCCGTCACAGAGAGTCATACGAATATTAATTTTCTACCTATAACTGTTCTGAAGATTTCTTGATAGAATACCAGCGTGTGTAGAATCCCTAAAACTTATGATATTACCCACGATAATGCCCTCGTGAGTTGAATTCCCATGTAGTTCATTTGGGTAGATATGAAAATTACATTAAAATTGGCAAACGTTATAAACTTTTTGAGTATAGTATTGTTAACTATCACGAAAGAAAAACGTATTGAGTGCATTCATCATGTTGCAGAGACAGAGGAGTAGAAATTGTGGAAATTTGACATGAAGATAGAAAAAAACAGAATCAATTGTAATAATTCCTGTTGGCAACAGCAGCACTTTGAGAACATTCGAATCAGATTCAATGGATCGTTACGTTTTTAACACTGATATAATGATAATATAATCATAATCATATTTTCATATCACTCGTATATCTTAGGAGCTTTCAAATACTTGTATATTGTATTTCAATCATGATATTCTTTTATATCAATAATGCAATTTTTCATATGACGTAAACTTTCGCAGAAACAAAGGATAATGCGGGGAAAATACCAACTTTATTCCAATAGCTATATTGATATGATACTTAATACGCCCCAGCACCATTTCGCCATGTATAAGACAACACATTGTAATACATAATTTTAGAAATCAAACCTACTATTACACTATAATTGTTTAAAATTGTTAAAACTATCTGATACAATGGATATTTTTCACTAGTGTTTTATCTCCATAATATCACAATGTTTTGAACTATTACTTCAAAACATGTATGTCTATCTACATCCGAATATGAGTATGTGAATATGATGGAATAAAATAAAGAACATCGACAATTATTTCAAAATAAAGCAACCAAAATTTAAAAACTGATTAGCCACACTCGAGTTGCGCTCTCGTGTTGCTTTTCTTTCGTATTTTATATGGTTGATAAGACACTTATATGATAAATAACTATTTCAGTATATCGTGAAAAATGTGAATAATATCACAACCACTTTGAAAAATATACGAAGATTCTTCGAAAATATGGAGAGGATAAACACAAACACAAATGTTGAACAATTCTTTATGTAGATTTTTCACTTTCCAATTTTTTTTCCAATATTCAAATGGGGATGAAGGAGTTTGACCAAGTATTGATGTAAATGTCCCCGGACTTTTGTGGTCACCTCATCTGCTATGCTTTTGTATACACAGGAGAATCATGGGAAAATGTCTATAAACTTGCTGAAGACGGCCTCCAAAAGATTAAGACATGGCTTGATTATAATTTACTGACCTTGAATGTTAGCAAGACAAAATTTATGACATTTTCTCTGCAAAACACTGATCAGCCACAAAGAATAAAATTAAAGATAAAAAGTTCGAGATGCGTCTCACATCAACCATGTATATCTGAAACAATAGAAAAGACCTCAACCATCAAATACTTGGTGTTATGCTGGACCAGCATTTCAGGTGGGACGAAGTCATGTCACAAAAAGACCGAGAAAGCTTATTTACACCTTCTATTATCTACGGGATATTCTAGATAGGAAGAATTTGATGATTTGTTATACATCTCTGGCAGAGTCGGTGATACGGTATTGTATAATAGCTTGGTGTGGAACATTTTATAGTACAATGACCTGCATGCAAACAGTGCAAAACACTTAAAAATAATATTTAAGAAACACAGATTGCATACAAGTGAATCACTATACAGAGACGCCAAATTACTAAACATCAGATCCTTATGTGCTTTCCAAAGCCTGACATGGATTTATTCAAACAAATGTAAAAATATGACCATTGCAAATCCAAAGTAAGTAGATTCACCGATAAAATACAACTTCCATTGTTTCACAAGACTCACACTCAGAGATTCGTTTTCTTTTTTTGTCCTAAACTCTACAATATGCTCCCAGCACTTCTGAAAAATATAAACACTTTTCCCAAATTCAGAAAAAATTTAAAATTATACCTCGCTGAAAATGCAACTGTGTTTAACAATATCTTTTGAGTCCCTACTACAAAACTGAAACAAATTAATCATATCATACAAAAATACCATAACAGTATTCATTCAGGATTACCCTCTCTCACTCTTTACTTTGGTTTACTGCATTTACCTTCTCACTCCAATATATATTATATAATCTATAATATGAACTTCTGCTCCCCTTCTCCCCGCTACTCATTAATTTTTGTTTGATTCCTCAAACCGCACCTAAATAAAAATACATTTTTTATTTTCTAGAGTCGTAAGTATTCATCCAATTTGAGAGAATTGGCACAATACAAGCATATTCTATGCTTAGGTGTGATTCTCGAAAATTTTATGAATGTAAAATAGCACATAAAATGGTTATTATGTAATTGATTATTTGAATTGAATAAATTTAAATTTGATTTGAAATGATAAACAAAAACTAAAAAAAAAACTTCAATAATAATGTAAGCATTCAATACTGCCAAGAATACACACTACTGCTGTGTACACGACGATTCCAAATCGAAAATTAAAATTCTGTATTTTGTGTAAATTTTTTTGTATATTTGAGCAAAGCGCTTTCGGCCTACGGCCATCGTCAAGTGTTTATCTGTCATGAGAATAAAAATAATCTTGATGGAGTAAAAACTTGTGAGCATTCTCACATGTGTTGTATGTTCCTGGTTCTCAGATTCACATTTAAAAATTTCGAAAAAAATGAAAATTTCCTAACTAAGGTCTATTTCAACATTATTTGAAGTTTTGAAAATTGTTTTGGCCAACTACTTGACAGCCGTGGTAAGACAGCGTCAAGAAATTATAAAGCCTGAAGAACTCCCCGGCCAGGGACGAAACGTTGCAATTTATAAACTGAGACACTAGATATATTCAATAACTATAAGGGTAATGAAGAAAATAAAGAACATACAAATGTTTAAATGATTAATTTCACAATACGAATGCATTTAGTGAACATACATTTTCAAATCATGAAAATAAAATATATCTCTGCATTAAATTTCGATTAAATTAAAACAAAAATAAATATAGAATAGTGGCTATATATATTTGGTGAACACAGGGAAAACACCTTTCTTTCTACGTCAGTTGTACAGCCAAACCTGGTCACCTTTATTGAAACCTCCTGAATTAGCTTTCAAATCATAACGAGCTTTCTCAGACAGCACGGAGTATTCCTAGAATATTCTCTAAATATCCGAAAAGAGAAGAGTATATTCCGAATATATATGGAATATTCCTAGAATATTCACATGCCTCTAGATATTTCGAGTTCAAAATATAGGAAAAGTATGAGAAAAAGTGCGAATAGATGTATTTGATTTGCAAACAGAGTTTTTGTTTAGCCAAGCTGACAAAAATACACTACTGTACTGATCAAATTATAATTGGTCGTAATATATTGAGGTGCACTTTCAGGACCAATCAAAACCATTCCGCGCGCGTCAGCGTCTGTCGTTCATCCGGTAGTCGTAGCTTAACCCGATGGCAGAGCTGTAAAGTTGAATGCATTTCAAATTGACATTTGACATCTTTTGTTTCACTGGTATGGGTTTCTTTTGCATATTTGTATGTGAAACTACTGTGTTTGGAATTGTTTAACAAATATTCTTAATAATCACCACAGTGTGGTAAGTACACTTTTATGTTACCATTCATTTCATTCCATAAACATTTCATTTGTATTCATTGATCATTTCATTTTTAAGGCGTTTTCTACAAAGTGCCTAAAAGAAAAAGAAGCAATGCTTGGTATAAGGAAGTACCGGAAACTAAAAATATATAAATACAATTTTCACACAAACTCCGTAACAGCATGCAAAAGGACAGTTGAGTAATCCAGTTGAAACTATTAGTAATAGAATGGATTCAAGTTTTTCTGATTCAGATAGCAGTAGTTCGATCTTGCAATTCTTGTTTTTCAGAGATATCCCTGTAGTGACAAAAGAAACGGGTTAATAAAATATGTGTTATTATTATCAATACTATATAGAAATAGACCGGTTCAAATTCATGTTGTTTTATTTCACTGTAGGGAAGAGGTACGCAGTCTGCGGAAATCAAATGTTTTTTTCTGAGTGAAACCTGCAATTCCAATCCACAAATACTCTGAGGAAAACAATTACGTAATGCACTACTACATAATTTTTGAAATGAAGTTTCGTTTCTTGGCGACTGTAAGCAAAAACATTGCTTGAATTGTCAGGCATAATTGTAGAAGTTCATATTATTGATGTAAAAGTGCCATTCAATATTTTATATTTGAGGTACTCATGTGGGGAAACAGTTGTATTTTTCTTTATTTTCTTAATTTCTGATATTTCAGGGAATGGTTATTTTGTTCTGAAAACCATTCAGGATATTTAGGGAATATTACTATCATATTCCTGAATTACTTTGAATATTCTCGGAATATTCATAGAATATGTTCATGGAATATTCTAGGATTATCCTTTCTGGAGTACTCATGGAATATTGTAGGTATATTCTGGATATACAAGGAATATTCCCAGAGGTTATTCCAGGAGCATTCTTTCTAGAATATTCATGGAATATTCTGGGAATATTCGAGGGATATCTAAAATTTTCCCCACCAGCACATTCTAGGAATATTCCAAAAAAGATATGTTTATCCCTGGCACATTTAAGTAAGAATATTCCAATATCCCTAAAATAATATTCTATGAATATTCATGGAATATCCAGTGCTGTCTGGGATTCTACCTCTTGGGTGCTTGGTGATCCGAAGTTCCCTTCCGAAGATAATGCTAGTTGGAGTGAGCTTGGTTAAATCGTGAACAGCTGTTCTGTATGTCATCAGGAGTAATGGAAGGTGTATATCCCAGTCCTTTTGGTGTTTTTCCACAACCTTGGAAAGATGTTCTTCCATAGTTCGGTTGAATCTTTCAACCATGCCATCCGACTGGGGGTGGAACGCAGTAGTTCTGGTCTTGCTGATACCTATGAACTCACAAACTTTCTTGAATAACTTCAAGTCAAAATTCCTTTCATTCCGAATCCTGAGAACATGTTGTCCACCAATGCCCTTGCTATTGTGGATGTCTCCTGGCATGGAATGGTATAGGCTTCTACACATTTCCTGAAATAGCCCATGACAACAAGGATGTATTTGTTACCATCATCGTTCACAGCAAATAGTTCAGCTACATTAATGGAAATTCGTTCGGATGGAGCACCTACGTCGTATTTCTTTATTTCACCTCGTTTTGGGATGTTTAGTTGCTCCACACTTCGGACATCTTCTGCACTTGTTTTCTACCTAGTCTCAGCAGTAGAACCTTTGCCCTCAAGACTTGACCTATGAAACCAATTGGGGAATTGTCGACCTCTCATCAGCTGACTCCCATACCCGTTTGACTAGTCCATTTTCTATAACCAGGGAATTCCATTATGCCCACATTGCCTTGAAGATGGGATCTATGTCCACAATGTCTCTCCAGGAGGGTCTGCCAGTTCCAATGTAGAAAGTTCCCAATGTTTTGGTATCGGTTTTCTGGTCTGCTTTCATGTGTGCGGTAGTCCATTCGTCTTCAGTAAACAGTCTCGTTCGTTCAATATCAGCGACTGCTTCAAGGCGTTCAATACGCATGTAGTCATCCTGGGAGATATTTGATTTTAAAATGTTACTGGTTCAGCTCTTCTAGCTATTTGTCCTTTTGAGTTTTTCATCTCCAGCACCCACTCAGGGCCGTATGATCGGTCCTGATGAGAAACTGGCTTCCATATAGGTATTTGTGGAAGTGATCTACTGCCCTGGCTGAAAGTTCCTTTCTGGTTGCACAGTAATTCATTTCGGGCTTGCTGTAATGTCTAAATCTGAATCCCTCTATATAAAGAAGAAGAAAAGAGAAAAACGAACGGTCAAGATAATGAGTTGTCAAATAAAGAGAATAAAAGTCGTTGGAACTCTCTAGTTTCCTTTGATAATTTGTTGTAAAAACAACATAAACATTACATTTTGGTGACGAATATAAAAACGAAACTTAACACGAGCCATGAAACATAGACAATCTTTTTGGTAACATTGAATGCTCAATGTGCATTCAGGAATTGAACACATAGGAGCCCAACGAAAAAAATGAAACAAGAGGTTGGATAATTTCTTTATTGCTGCCGGAATAGTGGAAAATGACCAAAAAGAAGCTGTTACTTCACTGAATGGGCGAAGAAACATTTGAAATATACTGTGCACTTTCTAATCCACCGGCTACTGAACGAAATGAAAACTTGTCCAAATATGAAAAAGCAAAACTCAAACTGAATGAACATTCTATACCTACCTAAAACGAATAAGGAATTCGAGATTTTAAATTTTCGCCAAGTAAAACAATATCCCGAAGAAAGCATTGATGAATATTATGCAAGACTCCTGAAGCTTAGCCCGAATTGTAATTTCTAAAATCGAAACAGAGAAATAAAATCACAAATTATTCAGTGTACAACCTCAACTAAACTGAGACGCTATGCAATGAAAGAAAACCCCACATTAGAACAACTATTAGCTCAAGCAAAAGCATACGAACTCACAGAAAATCATGCTCAGAAAATGGAAAATAATCATGAAGAAACCATATCGAAAATAGAAAAGGGATAATTAACAAAAAAACAAACATAAGGCTTTAGTGAGTAGTTCAAAATAAATATGTAAAAATTGTGGGAATCCATGGCACAAAAATTGTCGTAATTCTTGTCCAGCATTGAAATTCTGTTGCCATTCATTTATTCGAAAAATTTGTTTATCTAGAAATCGAAACCAAACTGAAAAAATGCATATCCAAGTGAAAACCGAAATTCATGCAACTAAATCAGGTTCACTATAATATTGAACATCCGGGAAGATTCAAGTTATTCGGAACATTCATTTCACTTATTAGTCAACAACATAACCAATGTTTGTTTGAAGGTTGTAGACGATGTGGTAACTTGATTACTATCGTTTCGGACGTCCATCGTCTTGATGTATTTAGAAAGGTTTTCACGACGTTCCGAATGCTTGTATCTGCAATCGTCTTCAGGTGAATACTAACAAGTTTAGGTGCTACTTACCAATTTATATGACTGTCGGCGCAATGATGCGTGCAATTCCGCCATGTGCAGCGGTGCGTGTAATTTCGCGCGGTGTGGTGGTGCGTGAAGTTTCGCGCCTCTGCACCCCGCCAGTAAGAGCAATCAGGGGTTTCCATACGTTCTTGATCTCAACGCTTGGTTGACTAAAGGCGTTATTGGCTTCGATGTAGGCGGCCTCTTTGAACTTTCATTTGAACCAATGCTCCTCTCTATGTAGAACACTTGCGTCGTCCCATAGAACTCGATGGTGCTCAGTCCAGACGTGGTCGGCGATTTCCGATTTTGATGTTTCTCCACGTTGAGTCCATTTCTTGTGCTCATCCAATCTTACCGATAACGGTCTCTTTGTCTCTCCAATGTGGAATCTCCGCATTCACATGGAACTTCATAAATGCAATTCTTACTGATTTCATTTTTGTTGTCAGGTTTGGTCTTGCTCAGGAAACTCCGTAAAGTACTGCCGGATTGGAAGCAGCTCTTGATGTTGAACTTGTTGCCGATCCTTCTGATCTTCTCGGATGACACCTTCATTGTATGGAATCACGGAGACGAACATCTCCAGGATTCCTTCTCAGGAATTAACAGAATCAGGGATTCGATCAAGTTCACGATGGAGATGGAAACCAACAGTGCCTTACCCTTCCTCGATGTGAACGTTGAGAGAATAGGCAATGAAATTCGCACCTCCGTCTACAGAAAGAAGACACGTACGGGGCAGTACCTCAGTTACAGCTCCAACCATCCGAGTTCGACGAAGAGAGGGATCGTGAGAACATTGGTAGAGAGAGCAACGCACATATGCAACGACGTGGAGTCACTAGATGCCGAATTAAACCACATCAGAGAGGACCTCCACCGGAATGGATATCCCAAGAAACTCCTAGAAGAAGTATTGAAACAACTCCGGAGAACGAAGACATCTGAAGAGCAACAACAAAGCACAGTGATCTGCCTTCCGTACATCAGAGGTGTCTCCGAGAAGATCAGAAGGATCGGAAACAAGTTCAACATCAAGAGCTGCTTCCAATCCGGCAGTACTTTACGGAGTTTCCTGACCAAGACCAAACCTGACAACAAAAATGAAATCAGTAAGAATTGCATTTATGAAGTTCCATGTGAATGCGGAGATTCCTACATTGGAGAGACAAAGAGACCGTTATCGGTAAGATTGGATGAGCACAAGAAATGGACTCAAGTGAGAAACATCAAAATCGGGAATCACCGACCACGTCTGGACTGAGCACCATCGAGTTCTATGGGACGACGCAAGTGTTCTACATAGAGAGGAGCATTGGTTCAAACGAAAGTTCAAAGAGGCCGCCTACATCGAAGCCAATAACGCCTTTAGTCAACCAAGCGTTGAGATCAAGAACGTATGGAAACCCCTGATTGCTCTTTCTGGCGGGCTGCAGAGGCGCAAAACTTCACGCACCACCACACCGCGCAAAATTACACGCACCACTGCACATGGCTGAATTGCACGCATCATCGCGCCGACAGTCATATAAATTGGTAAGTAGCACCTAAACTTGTCAGTATTCACCTGAAGACGATTGCAGATACAAGCATTCAAAACGTCGTGAAAACCTTTTTAAATACATCAAGACGATGGACGTCCGAAACGATAGTAATCAACATAACCAATGTTCCAACAATAATCATCAGTTTAAATAATAAATAAATCAAATTTATAATAGACACTGGCACATCTGTTAACCTTATCAGCTCTGACACATTCGATAAATTTTCTAATCAAGAAATCAATGAAGATACGAGTAACATATTTCCATATTGTAGCAACACTAAATTAGAAATTCTTGGAAAATTCGAAAGCGGGCCTAAAAGTTGAAACTTAATTTGGTAAATATGGCAATTCATAATATGATCAAATCAATTGATATTGAACTTCATATAGAACAAAATGTACCTCCTGTAGCTCTAAAACACGGAAGAATACCTTTCCATTTGCGAGAAAAAGTTGAAAAAGAACTAAAAAAAATTGAAAATCATAATCGAGAAATGGACCGACTCCGTGAGTTTCACCGCTTGTGATTGTTTCCAAACAGAACAGACCAGAATCAATTCGAATCTGTGTAGATATGCGAGAGTAGATATAGCTAGGAGAGTTCGGCGACGCTTTTTCACTTTTCAAAAAAATTTCCCCAGATCTGGGGAAATTCCCTGTGACTCCGATGGAAACTCCCATAAGAGCCTGCGTATTAGAGAGAGAGGCAGATAACGATTTTCCCCGATTTTTCCCCAGATCTGGGGAAATTTTCAAAAAGTGCCAAGGTCCAACGTGGTAATTTTGCGACCACAAATCAGATCCTTGGGAAACACCATTTTTTACGTGCTCGAGGCCTATATTACCCTGGATTTTCCCCAGATCTACTGTATTTTAGGGGTCAACCGGATGGATTTCTACCTTTTTGATATGACTTTTTACCTTATTCCACATAGAGCATTGACTTTTTCCCCAGATCTAGGGAATTTTTCACGTAGGTTGTGTTTAGATTAGTCGTTTCAGGTGGATTTTAGGGTTACCTGATGGATGATTGACTTTTTTTCCCAGATCTAGGGAATTTTTCACGTAGATTAGGTTTAGATTAGTCGTTTCAGGTGGATTTTAGGGTTAACCTGATGGATTTCTCATGGATGATTGACTTTTTCCCAAGATCTAGGGATTTTTTCACGTAGGTTTAGATAAGTCGTTTCAGATGGATTTTTAGGATTAACCTGATGGATTTCTCATGGGATAAGTGATTTTTTTCTCTAGATTTAGTGATTTTTTTCCCTAGATTTTCTGAATTTTAGGGTTAATCTCATGGATTTCTCAGGTTGTATTAAAGATTTTCCCTAGATCTAGAGATTTTTCATATAGGTTGAAACATGTATATGTATGAATATAAGATTTTTGTATGTTGATTGTGAAGTCTATGATGTGAATTTGGATAAGGGGTTCTTCGATTACGGTTGTTTTGATGGATGTTGTAAATCTAAGTGGGTTTGATGTTTTTTATTAACCCAACCTAACCAAACTCTGCTAACATTGTTGTTATATGAGTATTAGTTTCTTCTGCAAACATTCAAGTGACGTATATTTTTTAAATTAACCTAACCTAACCAAACTCTGCTAACATAATAATTCATCATATTATATAAAGGGTGAGTTTCTCTGCAAGCATCGAAAAACGACTATCATGCTTTAAAACACGTTGAAAACGCCTAAACGTCTGTGGAAAACGTCTATCGTGCTTCAAAATCATTGGAAATTTCATATTCAAACACTATACTATGTAGGAGGTGAAGGAAATCAAACATTTTTTGTATACATATTTTATTGAAACATAAAAAAAAAACATAATAATATATAGTAATAGTAAAGAACTTTTTTGTTGACTGAAGGTATGTTAAACCTATTGTTCTCAGGAAAATCGCTGGTATCGAAAATGTAATGACAATCCTCACGAATTATTTTGTAAACATCGGGAACCTGAATATCATATATTAGCGAATCAGTGTCTGTGTAAAGAACGGAGCACTTATCTCCAAATCTTTTCTGCATATAATCATAGTGAAAATCGTAAATTTTAGTTTTAGAAATATCAAGGATGCTGAAACCTACATATATGGGTTTGTTGAAGTAAATTTCAGTTTTATTCAATTCAACAGCTATTAAATTTTCATTGAATATGGTAACTGACTTAAACTCTGGTTTGGAGATATAGGATTTTTAATTTCCAAGGTTTTCCAAAAAACCTACATATATGGGTTTGTTGAAGTTAATTTAAATTATTTTCAGCTTTTTTCCTCAATTCCGTATTAAGATCAACGTATGGTTTTAACCATGCCGATTGTTTAAACTGCAACACTCTATGAATTTTTTTGAGAATGAGACCGTTAGACAAAGCCTGTTTTAGGTTAACATAATGAATGGTGTATTTTTTCTTAGGAAAAAGAGTTGCCATAAGTTTAGTGGGTTCAGACGGAGACGATGATGGTTTCCCTGTTTTGGGATTTACATGCTCAGGGCAGAAAGGAATATCTTGGTGTTGGTCATGAAGATATTGGGGATATTCCAGATCGACTTCAAGAATATATCCTTTATCTGAGTCATCAGGAATAGAGGTAACATCAAGGTTGGAATCGACCCACTCGAAACCTCCATAAGGCAGAGGCTGAGACATCGCCCAACCATACTGGTTATTTATATCGAAATACATGAAATATTTCTCAGTTTCGGATGGATTGAAGTCTGGGAGATATCGATTGTTGGCTTGTGCCTTCCTTTTTGAACAAATTTGACTGAGTCCACCTCGAATACCTTTCTCGATAAAAAGAAGCATATCGACATAGGAAAGAAGTTCAAGCTCCTGTTTGGTATGATACAACATACATTGCCAAGTATAACCTGGCAGTGTATATGAGTGGGCAGGATCAAGACCATAAGTTTTATGACTACTATCGCGAAACTTTTCAAAAACGTCAGCTAGCAGTTAAATGTCCGTTTTCATATATAAACCGACATATTCACCCAACGTTGTAAAGTTGAAAGCAGCCCATACGTTTTGAGCTCTTTCGTATAGTTTTCGTGAGCATGGTTTTTCGGTAAGGGTATTATAAAAATGTTCGATAGAAGGAAGAGTCGTTTCATCGAATTTATCAAAGGAATCAAAATAATCGTAAGGCTTTTCGTCAGTAAATAGATTTTTTCATTAGAGACCTCTGGAAATTGTACTCTTGAATTTGGAAAATCTGATAAATAGGATGCTAATTTTTCTAGAGAGGAATTTAGAAAACGGAAAGAATCAATGAATCGTAAATTATAGTTTGATCCTCCGATATGTTAAGTAAACGAAATGTAATTTTCTTTTGTAATTGGGAGCAGCTCAATTTTTCCTTTGATTGCGGTGGCTATTTTTTCAATAATGAAATGGCTATCATAGCCGCTGAGATTATGGAACACTACAGGAATCATTTTGCTATCATTTAGATTGATATTGCAGGATTCGTGAGCAGCACCGCGGTAATTAGAAAAATTATTATTATTATTATTATTTGTTGGAGAAAGATGAAAATGGCCTCCAACTTTTTTATCTCCTAGAGAAAACGCCTTTTCACAGATGTGACAGTGAGTTGCTTGTTGGAATGCAGTTTCCTGTTCCACAGTCATATTCAAATTAAAGACACAATTGTGAATAGTTTCCATTTCTTCTGTTAATTCCAAAAGTTGGTTTGCGAACCATTCCATGGAGTTCTCCCCTCTATACGAACGGTAAAAAGAAAGGGTGCTGTCGTATGAACATTTCACATAGTAGCCAATAGTAGCAGGTTTATGCAGTTGATATTTTGCTCCTTCTCCAATTTTGGTTAGAATACTCTCAATGTCGGCATATACAATAAAAGGTACTTTTTCTTTGAATTTATAGTCTTTAAATTTGAGAATAGATTTTTCACCGGTTGGCATTTTAATTTTACAATCGTTCATTTTATACATAATTCAGTATGATTTTGCAATTTTTCCTGTGATCTGAAATAATGGAGACATCTATCACAAATGAATTTTTTTCCATTTCTATCACTTAACTGTTTGGAAAGGAGCCTGGATAGATCCTTGATCCAACAATAATGATAACGAATCGGTTTATCATCAGAATATTGGTTTTGAATGAGGAGAAGGTTCACATGTTTGTCTCTTTTTTGTGATGTCAAGAAGGAAGGAAGGACGGAGAAAGATTTACCTGATTTTTTCAATGTATAAACGTTAACCGAAATGTTATTTTGTTTTTCGAAATTTGGAATTTGATGTATTGTCATAGGGAACTGTATCCCTTTGAGCTTCAAAACTTCGGAATAATGGGGATATGATGATGTTCTACTCGAGTTAAATTCTTTTGATGTTGGAAACAAGGCTGATACAATTGACCAAGCAAAGCAGGCTGAGTCATCATTCATTACGTTAATACAGGCTTCTTTTTGCTTAATTTCGATCGGAAGTTCAATATATGACGATCCAATTTGTGGTGAGAATTTATTAATGTCAACCCCCAAGTTAATAATTTTTTGAAGTGCCCACCCGCTTTCTTTTCCACAGAATTCTTCAAGTTCAATCATTATGGGTTTCATCACCTTATCATCAAACCATTTATCCAAGTCAGTGTCATGGAATATCGGTGAATTGGCAGTGGTGAAGTATTCATAATCCGTTTTCACCTCATCAGCCTTTGCGAGTACAAATTGCCCGCAGAATACGAAATTTACCTTTATTGAATCAAAATTATTTAGAACGTTATGGATTCTTCGTTTGAATAGTGATTTACAGTCGGAAAAGAAATGCTTTAGTATCTTTATGGAAAAGATTGGAGATTGTTCCTGTTCGTATACGCGATCCAAAAGCTGATTCACTGTCATTCCAATGAACCCGATGTTTAGCTGTAACATTCGAGTGTTTGAGTCCTGCTCCTTTTTTCTGCTCGTATTTTATTTGATTTCGCAGGGTTTTGACATTTCTTAGGGTTGCCAGCAGATGTTGTTTCTCCGCCAAACTCGTTGCCATTTTAATGGACTTATTGATCCTTCTGTATGCTCTGGTGCATTCTCGTAACCCGTTGAGGGCGGTTTTTCCATTATATTTGGTGGTTATCAACCCCAATAATGAGGTGATAAATGTCAGGACATCAGCAAAGTTCGTCATATTTTGAACACCTGCAACAAGAATGAGGTAATTAGTCAATGTAATTTTTCCTAAAAAATATGTGAACCGCTAACTATCTCCAAGAAAAAACGAAGCTTGAGTTTGCTAGAGGAGCACCGAAAAAACATGTCTGACCTCTGTGAAGACTCGATGAAGACTGACGTGAATCAGACAGAGTGAAGACTTAAGTTATGAAAACAATTTGGTTGGGAGGAAGACTGAATGACAGAAGTGTCACGTGATCAGTTTTGAAAATGACAGAGTCTAAGAAAAACTCACCTTGAGCTAACTGGAGGAGCACCAAAAAACACGTCTGACCTCTTGAAGACTCGATGAAGAATGACGAAATCAGCAGTGCAAAGACTTAAGTTATGAAAACAATTTGGTTGGGAGGAAGACTGAATAATAGAAGTGTCACGTGATCAGTTTTGAAAATGACAGAGTCTAAGAAAAACTCACCTTGAGTTCACTGGAGGAGCACCGAAAAAACACGTCTGACCTCTATGAAGACTCGATGAAGAATGAAAAAGATCAGTCAGTGCAAAGACTAAAGTTCTAAGAATAATTTGATTAGGAGGAAGACTGAATGACGAAAGTGTCACGTGATCAGTTTTTAAAATGACAGAGTCTAAGAAAAACTCACCTTGAGTTTGTTGGAGGAGCACAAAAAAACACGTCTGACCTCTCTGACGACTGGATCATGAATGATGAAAAAACAGTGTAAAGACTTATTAAGTTTTAAGAATATTTGGTTGGGAGGAAGATGAATGAGAAGTGTCACGTGATCAGTTTGGAAATGATAGAGGCTAAGAAAAACTGATGCCTGGAAGCTATCATTTTAAAAAAAAAAACACTCACCTTTGAAATACTGGAGGAACTCTCTAGAAGACTTGGACACAAAAAAAGTAGCAGAGCTGCTCTAGAGACACACGTCTTGTCTGTTCAGCGGCTGGAGCAGAAATGAATCAACAGCAAACAGTACCTATACTTAATAACTTTTTCTGAGAACGAATCGGTAGAGCGTAAGACAGAACGACAACAGCGCCACCTGGTGAGTGATTCAAGAACTAAGTTCAGCGATGACGTCATCGAGTTATATAGATTTCAGCTGAGGTTCGATGGGGTGGTGTCTATACTCATATTTGATATTGAGGATATATATATATATATAGAGATGTGTGCGAGTGGTTACCCTCCAGGTGTCCCGAGGTGTCCCGAGGTGTCCCGAGGTGTCCCCAGGTGTCCTCAGGTGTCCCCAAGTGTCCTCAAGTGTCCTCAAGTGTCCCAAGTGTCCCTAGGTGTCCCGAGATGGGGAGATTTTTCTATAAACATAATTGATGTGGCAGCGAGTAGAAATGTATATGTTTCAAACAGAAACGAAAAAAAAAACTTGAAAAATTTCACTCCCAACTATCCTAAAAAAAAAAAATAGCCAAAATCAGCTGTGAAACGTCCGAGATATATCACAATATAAAAATTTGACCAATACCAATAACAAGTCTAATAAGTCTGAAAATATCGTACTTTGAACTCACTACGGCAACGCTGTAAATACCTCAACGCCGAGAATGATTATTAGCTATCAGCAGATTTTATACCGGTTCGAACTTGTGTATCGCGGGGATTCCAAGATATTCGCTTCGATTTATTATAAACTATTTCATATTCCATTTGTTTCAATACCTTGTTCCGATTAAATTCGTTTGAGTACATATGGGAAATGATAATTTCAGTGATTGTTCAAGGATTGAATGAATAGTTCAAGTTCCAGAGTGTTGTGTTCATGTTCAGTGTTGATTGAATTGAATATTATTTACAAGTACCTATGTTTCGAATGAAAATGAATGGAATTCGTTGGGGAAGGATAATTTCTGTGCATTTTCGTTTGGTTGAATACATGAGCGTTCAGGCATTATTATTAAATTGAATATGGTTTTTTCGGGTGGCTAAGAGCAAATTTTGTATGAAAATGTTCAACTTCCAGTGTTATGGAATGCATGTTTTTGTGTTGGAAAAATTACCGTATACTTTATTCAGTGTTGGAACGATTACCTTGTACTTTATTTAATATAGACTGAGAGTCGATTTTCGGTTGCAGACTACGAATTACTCGTTTTTTCCTAGAAAATATGATGTGTTATGGGTTGAATGCATGTTCTTATTATATTGTGATTTTTTTTTTTTGGATATTCTATATTTTTTTCAGACTTCCAGGGGTCCAAGTATGATTTTTCGCTGCGGAAGGTGAATTATTAATTTTTGCGAGAAAGTGTGATGTATTATAGGTTAAATTCATAATTTCGATCTTTTCGTGGTTTTTTCAATCGATTGTGTGCGTGTTTGGTTATTTTCATACAGTATGTGGCTATTCTGAGTTGATTGCATATTTTTCAATGTTTGAGAGGAACTTCCATTAGTTTGTGTGCATGTATAAGTATTTTCAAACTTCCACGGTGTCCAAGAGTGGATTTTTCGCTGCAGAGGACGAATTATTGTTTTTTCTTTGAAAATATGAATGATGAATCGGATGGAGGTTTGCTAGGTCAGATACATGTTTTTAACGTTTCAGAAGTTTTTTCTACTCATATAAGTATAATTTATTATATAATGAAGATGATTTTGGAGGAGGGTGCGCCATCTGTTGGGCAGTAGATGAAAGTCAGTAGATAAGCTATGCCGATTCTGGGCTCCTTGACCTCAGAACTCAGGCTGCGGAGGACATGATCCTGAAGCAGAAACAGCAAGCAGGTCGGTCGGAGGTTTTCCCAAAGCGCCTCAAACCTATTGTGGTAGCCATTTTTCCAAGATGGCTGACGTTTTTTCCCTGAGAGTTAAGAATTAAACATATTTTCTCTTAGGGTAGCCATTTTTCCAAGATGGCTGACATTTTTTTCGAAGATGGCTGACATTTTTCCAATATGGCTGACATTGTTCGAAGATGGCTGATAATTTTATCCCTAACAGTTGAGAGATACCTATGTTTTTTATGGTCACCATTTTCCAATATGGCTGATTTTAAGAATGGTGGCTAGAATTTTTCCCTTAATTTTTTCAGCGGCCATGTTTTTTTTTAACAGTTTTTGTCCTTACATTTTTTCTATAACAGCAGCCATTTTGTTTTCATCGTTTTACCTGAAGACCCCTTCAACGAACCGCCTATGACAGAGTCCAGGTGAAAACTCCGAACTTCCGCCTTGCCGGTTCGACAGAACCCGGTGCATCCGCCAAAACCCTATGCCGATTCTAACTCACCCTCAAGTGGGCCAGAATCGGCATAGCTTATCTACCGACTTTCATCTACTGCCCAACAGATGGCGCACCCTCCTCCAAAATCATTTTCATTATATAATAAATTATACTTATATGAGTAGAAAAAACTTCTGAAACGTTAAAAACATGTATCTGACCTAGCAAACCTCCATCCGATTCAACATTTATATTTTTAAAGAAAAAACAATAATTCGTCCTCTGCAGCGAAAAATCCACTCTTGGACACCGTGGAAGTTTGAAAATACTTATACATGCACACAAACTAATGTAAGTTTCTCTCAAACGTTGAAAAACATGCAATCAACTCAGAATAGCCACATACTGTATGGAAATAACCAAACACGCACACAATCGATTGAAAAAACCACGGAAAGGTCGAAATTATGAATTTAACCTATAATACATCACACTTTCTCGCAAAAATTAATAATTCACCTTCCGCAGCGAAAAATCCATACTTGGACCCCTTGGAAGTCTGAAAAAACTATAGAATATCCAAAGAGCACTAAACTATTGAAAAAATCTACGAATATAATAAGAACATGCATTCAACCCATAACACATCATATTTTCTAGGAAAAAACGAGTAATTCGTAGTCTGCAACCAAAAATCGACTCTCAGTCTATATTAAATAAAGTACAAGGTAATCGTTCCAACACTGAATAAAGTATACGGTAATTTTTCCAACACAAAAACATTCATTCCATAACACTGGAAGTTGATACATTTTCATACAAAATTTGCTCTTAACCACCCGAAAAAACCATATTCAATTTAATAATAATGCCTGAACGCTCATGTATTCAACCAACGAAAATGCACAGAAATTATCCTTCCCCAACGAATTCCATTCATTTTCATTCGAAACATAGGTTGTAACGAATTTTTCGTTACTTCCTTATACATAATCAATTTCTCATAACTATTCCGGTTATCTTACGGTGGAACGGGTCAGTAGTCACGGTCGATCGTGAACTATGGGACAGCGCCATCATTATCGTCTTTGAACTCGTGATCATGAGTTCGTATTCTGTCAAGTTGGACGAGTTTTGTTT